>WAAG01021680.1:1605-19029 GCA_013390105.1 Tichodroma muraria
CAATATATATGTAATTTTGCTACTTTTCCCCCTTTCAGATTCATAATGTATTTCCTGTTGTCTCTTTCCATGCCCTCAAATCCTGAGGGGGGCAATCTTGTAATTACATGCATTAACTCTATTATGTTGTGAACTTGTATGATTCTGCACCCGTAGAATGAGGAGCTGCTGTGTTCTTAAATGCCAGCTACTCTTTAACTGTAAAGGCACCTACTATTTTATTGGAACTATTCTTGCTTTATTACTGTAAACAACTTTGATCATAATGATGCCATTTGAAAGAGCTGATCAAGCTGAGAAAAATGACACCACCGTCATAAAGTCACACTAAATTTTGCTATTAACATTTTATAGTGCATATAAGGAAGGCGTTCCAAGTTGCAACCACAGACAAAAGAGAAAATTAATTTTACATAGAAATGTAGATTTAAGCATTAGCAATATACTGGTACAATCATTTGCACCATATTCTTAAGCACAACAGATGACCCTCTCTGTAGATAAGAAAGCCTGCTGGTTGTCACATCTTAGATGAATCTACGCTTGCTCTGTGGCAAACATGAGAATACATTACAGCCCTTATCCCTGGAACAAAGACAGGATGATTGAGTTAGGAGGAAAATACAGGAATGTCATGTAGAACAATTTGAAAAGTTATCAGAAAGAAAACTCAGTTCACAGGAGAGCTCTCGATAGAAAAGAAAGCCTTAGCTGAAGGCTGAAACACTTTTTCCAGCAAAATTGATCACCTGACCCCTAGGATAAGTTTGCTTTCTGAGACATATGCAAAGCATGGAGTTTGGAGGCAACTGCTGAAGTACTATTCTTCGGTCACAATTGAAAAATAGAATAGACTGGCATCTGTACTGGGAAATTTTGTTAAAAGTAGTTTAGTTTGGGCTATAGGGTAAAACAAAGGGATTTTGGTACAACATATACTGTAAGTTCACCAAGGAATTGCAAGTGACAGATCCAAGCAGTGAAGCAACTCCTAACTGTGCTGTAATACAGAGCAAACTGTAACAGGGTGAGAATAAACAGCAGTTTGTAGGAAAGATAGGCAACTGTTTAAACATCAGTTAATGAAGTTTGATGTGCAGGGCTGGAAGCTGCCTTTCATTAGGGTAATTTTCTTTTCTCCAAACACATCCTCAAGCAGCAATAAGTGGGAAGTCCTTGGATGAGGGTATCTTGATGCTGCTTCACTACAATAAATGGCAGGGGAAAAGCAATGTCACAGGAGCACTCCTTATTCTTTGTGGTTTCCAGCTACAGGAACAGCCTTTTTTATATATTTTCAGTTGCCCAAAGCTATGACAGTGAATGCAGTTTCATGCAGTGGGAGCTCTTGTTGGCCTTGTCTTACTGCAGCAGTCTGAACTGGAGTAAGGGGAGGAATATCCAGCAGTAGGAAAGTGAAGTAGAGGAGATCCAGTTCCAGGAACTCTTGGATCTCTGTTTGAAGGGCAAAAAGAGCTGGAAAGGAAAGAGGATGAACTTTCAAAGATCAACAGGCAATTTCGAAGGAGTGCAGGTTCACAAAGCAGTTTGGGTGGATGTATTGGTCCAGAGACATAACTGTGGAAGTGGAACAAAATCACCTCACTTCAACCTCTGACATGGGCTACTTGCCTTGCTGTTTTCTGAATACTTTAAATTTATTTTATATACTTATTTATATATACTGTAAGCTTTCAAGCCTAAGGACTACTTAGGTCTGTGTGCTTTTGTAGGTGCACTGCCTTCACTTGGCCAAGCCCAAGATTCAGCAGAAAGTCAGTGCATTTAACATTTAAGAATATCAGAATTTAGGAGTATCATTTTATGGACATTTTACTTTTTCCTGATAATGTAGAAAGTTCCACTGTAGGAGTGGAATGTAGAAGATCCACTGTTTTGAGAATACATTTTTGTTTTATTGTTAAGTCCTGATATTTTAAACAAATACCTGTTAAACTACTAAGCTTCCTAATTTATGAAATCCCTCAACACCAGCTGTTGAAACTCTCTGACCTAAACCTATTAAGTGAACGTCTGCTGAAGAGAGTGTCTACCAGTGGGATACATTAAAAATAGCTTATGTAAAAGAGTGCACGATATCTTCGCTAGAAGCAGGACTGCTGTCCACTAATATTCATCTAGCAGCACTGATCCTCTGCTATTTTGTAACTTTAATTTTTTGTAACGCAATTTTCTAGAATCAGTTATCAGTAATTTGGTGATTTGGTTGCTGTATTTTGGAGACCTGTATTTTACTGCTGTTAAAAGCAAATGTTGGTATCTGTGGCTTTGGGAACTTCCTCTCCCTGATAGCATAGGATTTCTTTATGTACTTAAGCAAGTGAAACAGCTGACAAATAAAACTGTGAAGAATTTACTATTTATGTAGAGGAAGAATTCTGTGTTTGAAGACTGACTAATGGCACACCAAAGAGAACGTAGATAAGAAGAAAAAGAAACAGCAATTTTTGAAATATCAGATACCTTACATAAAGAATAAGAAAAATAAAGCATGAGGGCTGAAAAGAGAGGAAAAGAAATAATTTTTTCTTAATTGGGATCTAGGGGAACTGAAGTCCTAAAGCAGGGAGCTTTGCACCATTCCTCTGACATTCAAGTTTGACAAATGGCAGCTTGGTTATTCCACATCTCAAATGTCCCCCGTTCTATATAAAGATACACATAAATGTGTAACAAATCTGTCTAAACTGAACCAAATCAAACCAAACCAAACCAAACCCTAAGTAGGTTTCTCTAAAGCCATGGTAAGAAATGTGCTGATGCATGTGGAGAGACCACCTGATTTCTTACTGACACTTTTATTTCTGTAACAGGTTTTTGTTTATTCTTCAGGGCAGAAAGGCTGCATTTTCTCTTGCCTTGAGCTAAATTCTCTAAAACTGCTAGGCTGGAAATATAATATCCAATATCCTACTATTTCTCATTTCATTATACTAATATAGTTTCACATACAATGAGGCAGAAATAATGAAGAAAATATGCTGTAGCAATGAGTCTTTATGTGACTACTTTTTTTAATAGAGTCTTATACAGTGCATTTTCAGGTCCCTTATATGAGATTTTCTTTCTATATCTATTCTAATACATTTAATTGCAGTTTTTAGGGAAGAATCTAAAACCTAGCACCACAATGGCCCTGATCCTCAGCTGTCACAGGAGAGCTCTCAGACCTGCATGGGTGATGATGAGGGGGTGGAACACCTTCCAAGAAAAACTTTTTCTAATGCAAAGTTTTTGCTAATGCCACAGAATTAGTAACTTGGACTGGTGCAACTACACATTAAAGAAAGGCCTGAATTTCTCTGAGGACTCATCTAAAGGATGAAGTTTTAAAAACACTGTTCTGAAACTACACTGTAGTGACCTTCACTTACTTTACATCCTTGATGTAAAGGTGGTTCCAATACCTGAATCATTTGTGCCCCATGAAAGGCACAGACCTGAGGCTTTCACAGCAGAAACCCCTTTGAGGGCTGTAATTGACTTAAGCAATTGCAACGAAGGATGTTCAACAGTGTCACAAAGCCTTTTTCAAGGAAACAGACATGAAATATTTTCTTATTCTATATTGCCTGTATTTCTCTGATACTTTGCTCCTGTAAACACCTGAAGCCCTCTAACAGTCCATGGCTTTTAGGAGCCAGGAATCCCAGCTGTAAATGGGAAATCTAGGCTGAGAAAAGGCCCCAACTGGCATCCCTGGAGACTGATGACCGCCATTTATCTGTAAGTGATAGAGCATAGGCAGGAACTCTGCTCACTTCTGCAGAGCTGCCGGCATGACCCAGAGGAGCCCACGTGGGGCTACCAGCACTGTTCATTCCCCGTGCCCAGTCAGTCCATAACTGTGTGAGACTTCCAGCAAGGATGCTAACCTGGATCACTCCAATGGTAATGCCTGCAGTGTGAACACTGGCGAGACAGGAATTGGATCAAACCCAGGAAACTCACTTAATCTGGGCCACAGACAGAGTTGTTGCATAGTAACTCCTCTTGGTCACTGCTAACTACAGCTGAATTCAACCCAAAGACTTAGAAAGTTTCTTGTAAAGTATTTGTTAACTCAGTCCAGCTGGTCTCCCTGGATATACTTTTCTAAAGCTATGCTTCCAACTTAGTTGTCATTATTCATGAGATTTTCTGGAAGTGCTGATCCTTGCACTTAGCTTCATCATTCATTTTCTCCATTATACTCCATCTGAAATTGCATCTGCTACTTGTAGATTGATAAACACTGGATATATCTCCTAAGGGCTCCTACAGTTTCAAAATCAGATTGGTTGCTATTATTATTTAAGGCAAATGTATCATTAAAACACACATACAAACAGTGCAGACTAATACATTACATATGAGGAAAACATTTTTTGCTGTATGAAAACCTTATTCCAAATTTTCCAAACTCTAAGCAAGCTTACAAAACTTTAAACCATTCTGTTGGGTTTAAAACATAAAAGCTATTTGACCATTACAAGTACTCTTTCTGTCTGTTTTCCATAAATTGAATTTAAATATATTTACATCATTCTTGTGTGGAACATAGTTTTATAACTGTGTGGTTTAAGAATGATTTTTGTGCAGCATAATGAAACAATTACATGTTTTAAAGTTGTTTTTCTGTTGACTTTAGGAATTTACTCCCTCAGATTAATCTACCTTGCTTTACTTTCTCCACTGTTGACTCCTTTCTCCACCGTCTGTCTTTGAGGCATTTTTATCCTTTTGTTTTCAATACTGTCAGGTCACAGTACCATAAAGACTTACATTGAATCCTGACAATTAAACAAGGCAGTTTAGATTGTATTTAGCGATTATTTGACCCTTCTGGATTTTATCAACACTAGTCATAGGGAAATAGGTGTGTAGATGAGATTTCCAGAGGTTGGTGGGTTAAGTCCAAATGTGAGAAAGGGATATTCCAGAATGACACTGGTTCTGCATCATGTACACACATGCTTTAATGCAGAAATTCCATCTTCATCTGACACTCTCTTTGTTGCAGCTTTTTATGTAGTAAAATGGTACAGTAAAACTTGATAGTAAATATCAGTAATAGTAAAACTATATAGTAATAGTAAAATAGTAGATAGTAATAGTAGAAAAAAAAATGATAGTAAAAAACCCCTAGATGGTAATAGTAAAATAGTAAAACTAGATAGTAATAGTAAAACTTGATCATAAGATGCAGTGAATGAATTAAAAACAGGGTAAATGGCAGAGAACAAACCATAAAGTGATAATAGATGCAAAAGTATCTCAGTGGCATCTCATTTTTAATATATTACACAGTAGGAAAAATTGGCAGGTTTACTTGTCTTTGCTACAGGCAAAGCACCCCCAGGAAGTAACCCTGAGTATCTGACTGATTTTTCAGGATGGGTAAATTTAGGTTCCTTCCTTGGATAAACTAACCTGGACTGTTATAGGACTAGAGCAATAGAAGGCTGGAATACTGCTTCCTTAAGACATTGTTTTAGGGTGTATTTCCCACTTGTGGAGCAAGTGAGAAAAGGAGAAAAATCTGTCAAGTGAACTATCAAAAGGAACAAAATAAAAAAACAAAATAGAGATAATAACACTTCAGTAGAATCACATGCTCTTTTGACTATCAGTGAATCTCACAAAAGGCTTTCCAGAACTTTGAAGGATAAAACGCTCTCACATGTTGGCGTCAGACAGCTCCGCGCAAGCCGGGCGTGATGCATTTCAAATGGAAAAGCTGTCCTCTCCCAGAGATGGAACTTGATCCTGGCCTGTCTGTGTCACAAATAAATACATAAGTAACTGCACAGTAATTGCCAGGCAGCAGGGAGGTCACAGAACAGAGAGAGCCGTCCCCTTTGGTGCAGAGATGGCTTTCCCAGCCTCATGGCAAACACACATGGCAACTGGGGAAACGGCAGTTCCGTGCTGGATCATACCAGCAGTCCAGTGCTCTGTCTCTACTGAGAGTGGCCAGGACCAGATGCTCCAGTGGAATTTGCAAGAAAACCCATAATGGACAATTATTGAATAATTTGCTCATAGGGGAAGTTTCTTCCTAATCCCAGACAGCTAATGATTGGTTTATGCCCTGAAGCATGAGGGTTCATACATCTCCACCCCCAACCATTTTTATCCTATCTAAGGTATCCCTGGGTGCTCTCATTATCCAAATAAGTGTATAATCCTTTTTGAATCCTACTAAGCTCTTGGGCATAATGATAGCTTGTTGCAGTGAGTTCAACAGGCTAATTATGCATTGTGTAAAAAAAGTATTTCTTTTTATCAGTTTTAAATTTGTTTCTTTTCAATTTAATGGATGTCACTTTGTTCTTACATTATGGGGAAGAGTAAATAGGAGCATTCAACTGACCTACTCCATACCATTAATTATTTTATATCTCTCTATCATGTCCCCACTTATTAATTTACTCTTCCAACTGAACACTTCTCATCTTTTAAACCTCTCTTAATATGGAGGTTTCTCCTTGTCTCTGTTCCCTTCTGTTGCCTAACTTTGGGATTCTTCTATTTCCTCTACATATTTTAAGATGGCATGACCAGAAATGAATATTGTATTTGGGGAGAGTGTGCCAACAATGTGTATAATTGCAGAATTACAATACTGTCATTGTTTTCCATCCCATTCTTTCTACGTTCCCACATTTTGTTTGCTTTTTTAACCTCCACTGCTCATTGATCAGATGTTTAATTGAGCTGCCCGCAGTGACCCTCAGGTCCTTTTCCCAAGTTGTTACAGTTAATTTAGAAGCCAGCAATGTGCATGAGCAATTCAATCTGTTCCTTCCAATATGTGTATTTTCATATTTGTCAATGCTGAATTTAGCTGCCATTGTGCAGCTTATTAGGTCTCAATGAACATCTCTGCAGTGCTCTGTAATGCTGACTAACCTAAATAATTCTTTGCCATCCAGAAAGTTTTCCACCCTCCCAAATGCTTTTTTCCAAGTGACTGAATTTATTTGTCAGAATCAACCATAAGACAGCGTTTTCTGGCGTGCTATACGTGTAGTCTGTGCCTGGAAATGTGACTACTTTTGATTAAGTATCTGATAGGACACAGGGGTTAGTGTAACGAGAATTTCCAAACATAAAAGCTAAACCCTACCTGGAGTTATACATGAAATTAACTCTGATTGCCTAATGAGTCCCCATTTGGAGGCACGTCACAACCACAGTGAATTTCCACATGATGTGCAATTTTTGTGCAGGCATAACTATCTAACAGCATCTCATGCAAAGAGATAGAAGTTTGCTGAGAGCTGTGTGTGAGGCTTTAAATAATACTCTGCATTTCAGACTGCAAAAGCCAAAGTTGTAGACTGTCCCTTCCCAGTTTGTATTTTGCACTGGTTAATACAGGGCCCCTCCCTGGTGGTGGATCAAGGCAGGAGGTTAGCAGGAAATTCCAGGTCTTTAGCTCTTGTATTTCTCTTGTGCAACAGAGACTCAAAAAGTTTCTCTTTACATGCACATTTTTTTTAGTATTAATTAATCTTCATAAATAAGATCACATTCGAGTTTTAAGAGTGACCTGAACTTAAGGATTGGACAAATTTAAAACAAAAAGAAGTTTCTGTAAGTAAACCAGAGACTTAAGTTCTCAATTCCAAACTTGTACTGACAATTCAAGAGAAGCATCATCCAAAGGCAATTACAAAGAATCAGAAGTTTCTTTGGAGAACTAAATTTTTTTGCACATGTACTGCCTTTCCAAAAGAAATCAAGGTAGTTGCAATGGTAAAGTTTGCTTTTGTCACCTCTTGCAACCCACTCCCCAGCAGGTTTTTCTGTTTTCACACATCTCCAGCTAATTCACATTTTTAGAGAAGCCACACAGGGCACAATAAAACTTCCTCAAACACAATGTTGATTTGAGGGGTCACTATGCCCTGTTTTTGTTAATCTCTCATTTTCATGAACACCACATTGATATAAAACCTTAGCAGGCCCATATACTTATAATTTAGTTATACTTTTAGCTGATATGAGAGCTGAGGGAGACTGTGGGATGTAGCACACAGCCTTACCCACTTTGGGATATTCTTGCTTCTTAGCATCTCTATCCCTCGTAAATTTAAAGCTCTTCCGTAACCCCTGGCAGACAAACCCAGCCAAAATAACACAAAACAGAGGGAAAATCTGGAAAAAAGTCTGGAACTATGGCTTGTCCAACAAGAACTTGTACCTCATAAAATTTAAAGCAACAGACATGCAAAGATCATTTAAAGAAGAAAACTTTCATGATTAATTTGAATTATTCTAAATAATTAAAAGGTTCCTGATAACTAATATTGTTGTAGGCACAATTAAAAAAGAAAAAATCACAACAGCATATAAAAATCTGTATGTGGAATAAGACACGTGAACACCACTCCACTATTTTTACATTTAACATGCCTACAAAGAAATTTATTTACTCACCATAATAACACAAAACTTCTGAATATGCTCCCTGTTCTAATTTGCAATTTTCATGTGCACTAAAAATTAGTTGCCATACTTCTTCCTAGTAAGTGATATGGATTGTTGCTGACAATTGCCAAGAAAACAGTATATTAAAAGCCTATCAATTACTAATTACTTCCAAATATCTTATTAAATGCATTATGAAAACTGAACACTGGACATTTTTTTGTAATTGCAATACACCTGTTATTTTGCACACTTACAAGTGAAAACTTAGCAAATTTCTTCAGCTGATATGAGGTCTTTGATATCTGTATCTGCAGAAGTTTCTTGTGAGCAAATATGAAGAATAAAGAGAATATTCAGCAGTTACAATTAACTGGTATGTGACAACAGCTTTGAAAATGGCACTGAAGGGGTAAATTCTACATTAAAATTTCCTTTGAGGTTTTTATATTAAATGCATTCTCAAATCAGTGTTAGGAATCTTCCAGTAAGACAGCTGATCCTAGAATGTACCGAAGAACCCAGAAATAGCATTCAAATAAATCAGTTCTTTGAGGACTGAATCCTAAACCAAGTGACCAGAAGTACCAGCAATACTGTCCTGTTCAGCTACCGACAGATTCTAACACAAATCGGTGACTCTCCACTCAAAAATCCTTTAGTTTGAAAAGAACTTTTCTGTTAACAGTCATGTAAATAAACCCACTAAAAAAGCACCAGATAACCTGATTCAGATGTGATGAGGATAATCATAATATATGATGAATTGTCTCTTCAGAAAATGTGCCTGTAAAACCTGCTGCCCAAGAGCACCTGAGTGCTTTATTACAAAGCACAGTTTAAGAGATGGAAAACATACAAGGTTAATGTGATTAAAATTAGCAATAAAACCATAAATAAAACAAATGGGTCTGCCAAGGCCTTGCTTAAAAATAAATATAACAGTCATACAGAGACACAGGAATGACATGCTATAAAAGGAATTAGCCACAGAACAGCAATAGTGCCAAAGGCCGTCTGAAAGGAAAGGCATTTTAAACACAAGGGGAGAAATACTCGGTGAGAATATTAACTTATTGTGTATCTCCCTTATCCAACTTTTCCTCTCTGTTACCCTGGGCCAACACCTACCTGGGCAACGAAAACTCTGTATGACCAGATTTTACTGCTCAGCAGCTAACTGGGGAAGCAAGGGGGACACTGTCTTTAGAAAAGGAATTCTTACTTTTTCAGGACAGGGCCTTTACATTGCCAGTTCCTAAATCTCCTTGTCTGCTTCAATTTTAATGTTGCCAGGTAGTTTAAGTTTTAACAAATTTCCATATCTAAGAAGTATGAAATCACTTAAACTTTAGAACAAAGCCAGATATTGTTGAGAATGAATGAAAAAAAACCCAACAAAACAATAAAGAAAAATTCCTAATTTCCTGCATTATGCCCATTCTGAGAGTGAACAGAAATGCTATTTAAAAAAAAGATGTCTGTGAAAACTGTGCTGAGGTGATATAGATTGGATCCTGTATAACAGAAGATCCTGTTATTTATTCAGGTTTTACTTTTTGAGTGTGTTCCATAATTTGATGAACTACAAAATATTTGTGAGTCTGTAAACTTATGAAAACTCAGTAACATGGTGTCCATTCAATATTGATTATTACAATTCCAGTATCACATCATAAAACTGTCCTGGGAACTTTGTCAGGACACCAGATATTCCCAGAGTCCTTGGATGTCTGGTCAGACCATCACTGGGAAACTGCCCCAGGACCAGAATTTCCAGTCAAGATTTTACCCATTATTGGGGTAAATCTGGCTTTACCCCAATATATTCCAGTGATTTCTGTCCACCAAAGAAACTCCACAATCTTGGAAAAGTGTGACTATTTCTAACCTCCACTACCAACCTATTTCATTGCCCTGATCACAGGTAATACTTCTAGTATTACCCCCTCCTGTTCTCTTCCATCTCCTAGGTCTGTATCTCTCCTGCTGGAACAAAGCAAGGCCCAGATACATCTTCTGCCCTCAGGGCAGGGTGGATCAGCTGGCCAAGATCACACTGTCCTTGGATCTCCTCTAAGCTCTGTGTCTTGTCCCCACTTGCACACAACAGAATTATTCTTGTGAGTGTGTCTGTGCTCTCAGGAGCTGAAATACTGCGAGAGTTTGTTGCTGTACCATGGAAAGTGGCACTGGGGCATAGAGAATATTAAAGGTGGGATGGTGCTGGAGGACTGAAGAATGGTGGGAGGCAAGCTTCATGCAGTCCTGTCCACACAAATCATGTCCAAGTGTGGCCTCAGAACTGAGCCAGAGAGCAAGTAAAATATTGTGCAAGAATATAGCATAATATAATATAATATAATATAATACAATGTAATACCCACACAAAGAGCAGCCAGGCTTGCTTTCAGGCCCAGCACACAGTCTGTGGTATCAGCTACATGGAATGTGAACCTGTAACTGGCCCTGCAGATGACCTGCCGGAGTAACTCTGGCTGCTGAATAAAGTATTGTTGGGGAACGAGGGCAAGGAAGTCTGTATGGGCGGGTGCCACAACGCAGACGTGAAGAGGTGCAATTTCTAGGATAGATTTATCATGCTGCAGCTCCCACTTGCATTCATATGCATGCATCCTGTTAGAAATGTGATACCAGATGCTGTTTCCTGGCAACAGGCCCAACACCCCCTTTCTCTTAGGTGTGAATTTTGACAACTCCAATTCACTGGAGCCCTAGTTATGTTATCTTTTCTAAATGCTTAGAGACTAAAAAGACCTCTTGCTCTTTCTGCCATGGACTTACACCACTCGGGCCAATTTCCAATGCTGTATTACTCCAAAAATATCTTCTCTTGATGTGTAGCACAATTACTACCACTAAATAGGGAACGATGGAAACATTCTGACTTGAGCATGGATAACACAAGTCCTTTTTTGCTGTGTTGTCAGTCAGAGCTGTTGTTATGCTTGGCATATGTCACATCAATGTATAAAAAATACCCATGTCAGTCAAATGCATGTTACGTGTAGATTGGATGTCAATCTAATGTTTTGTATTAAAATCAGTGACACAAAACATGCACAACTTTATAAACATCACTGGGCAGATTTTCATTTGGAAATGTACAGCTGCTTGCAGCCATCACCTGCACAACACCTTAAGACCTTAGAAATACTTGGGAAATTGAATTTCAGAAGAGGGACACTAAAATACCAACTTTACTTCTCTACTGTTACTCACAGACCAAGGGGAGGTCACCTATGCCACTTGCTTCTCCCCATGGTGTGTCTGCTGCTAGGAAAAACACCGAGAAAAGCTGAGTTTCCAACGAAGGGAACTGCAGAGCAGGGGGTGCTGGGCTGGCACAGGCTGACACTCTGGCCCCTGTGTGAGCTGTGCTGTGCCTACGTGAGTTCCACACACAGGAGTGGGAAAGGTGGGAGAGGTGGGGACAGGGGCCAATCCCAGTTGAGGGCTGGGAGCTCAGCAGCACTTCCAACCCTACGCAGACTTGCTACCATGGGAGAAGCTGGGAGGCTTTCAGGGCAGATGGTCACTGGGCGTAGACTTGGGGTCACTGTAAAGCTGGTCCCAGCATCACTGTGGATGTTTCATGAGGAACTTTTTTCAGCCAAGCACAGCCCAGGTGTAACACCTGCACGTACTTTTGCTCACACAGATGCTGTGGCCTGGCTAATCCAACAGCAGTTTTGAGAATAAAAGTTGTTTATAAGCATTAATTAATCTTTGCCATGAGGGCATTGTTATTAATCCTGTTGTATGTGTGGCTGGTGCAGGCTCCTTCAGTGGTCTGACTCCCCTAGGATGGTTCCAGCTTATGGGTTTTGTCTAGAGACACTTTAGCAAAAAACAGACCAAGGATTGTTGGACAGATATTGAGAATTCTGGTTCTGGTTGTGCTTCTGAATCTCAAAAATATTTTCACTGATAAATCACGTGGTCAAAGAAGGCAATCTTGCATAGAGACAAGAATATAAAGCCATCTTTGTGGTCATTCTGAAAACTCAAGAAATGTATTATTTCATCTTCATTTGACTGACTGAGCTCAAGTGATTCTTGAATAAAAGATGGCCTGTTGTGGCCTATTGCTTGCCCATAAATACTTATTTTCCCAGTGTGACATTCTGTTGTTATTCAAATGAAATCCATTCATGTCTTCCATTAAATTAGCAGATTTAAGCCAAAGAAACTGCTTAGCATAAAACAGCTAACCCAAAGTAGATGCATAAATGGGGAAAATGTTGTATTTTGCTGGCTTCTAAACGCCCAAGAGGCTGAAGATCTGCCTCTTGGTTTCACAAAGCAGTAGGCAAAACCAGTGACTCCAGTTCCAAACAGGATTCTCAAAGTTTGGCCAATGTTTTCTCTTTTTTTTTTTCATTCTGAGGCACCAGATGTACATGATGGAAGGAGCAGGAAATCCATTCTCTAACCTCATTCCCTAATTCAAGTTGTTACTCTTAGAGAGAAACCTATACATCATCTTAGTATATTAGCAAGAGATCCCATAGCAGAGATAAAGATGCTGGAAATGCAAAAGGCCAGGATGAGTAAGTAGGAAGGAGAATGCTCAGAGGGGCCTAAAGCTACCTCCCTTCTAAACAAACAGAAACCCCATCATAAATGACCCTAAAAGGGACGGGTTGGAGGTACATGGACAAGTTTACAAAAAGTGGCTCTGCAAGTAATGTTCCAGTCCAGGATTAACAGCAAATGTTAATCCTTTAGAAAGGCAGTTGGATTGTGCTCCAGAAGTTCACCAGACAGTACAGACACCCAATCCTCAACAAAAAGGGAGTTAATGGCCTCAAACCTCATTCCAGGGGTTGTGAATGACAGCACTCAGGCTTTTAAAAGGCAGAACGTAACAGTATTAGACTCATAAAGTTATACACACATTGGGCATTAAAAGGATGGCATAAATATTTTGAAATGGCTCCTGGGGCTTGGACAGAGAACACTGTAAAACAGTCTCTTTATCTTTGCAAGAAAATACATGTTCATTGAAAAACCGCTGGATTGGGAAAAAAGTGATTTCCTTGCTGTGTTAGAGCCCCAAAGCCTTGGTAGCAATTTTTCATCATTTTGTTAATTTTCACTAATATGACAAGTATGCTACTAATATGATTGTTCTGTTTAAAAACTAATACCACTATTAATATGTTACAGTGATGAATTACTAACAATAATCTATCACGAAGGAAAAACAGTGCCATAATTAATGCAGTGTTACTATTGTGCAATAGCAATTTGTTAACTGTGCAAAGCACTCAAAGAAACTTTATTTTTCATATTTTCTTCCATAATTGCTTTTACCTATATTTACAGTGGAAAGATCTGCTTGCAAAAGAGAAACTCAACACCAGAGTCTTTTCTTTTTGGTCCAGTAGATGCAGGCTCTTAGACTGACAGATTTAATCTCAACTTTACTTTAGAATCTGGATATTATCTTTTTAGGCAAGACTTTTACTGCTGTTTTTAAGATCTTTTCTCTACTCCCTTGTACAACAGTGCAGCTTATTACAGAGCTCTTACATTGCAACCATTTTATGACCAGGGGATACATTCTGATATTGCATTGATTAAAACACTCCCAGTCTACACACCATTGCTTTTTTACGCACACATTTCAAATGCAATCTCAGGGAAGGTAAACTAATACAGAAAACAGCTTTGCAAAGAATCTAGTTACTTTACCATAAAGACTTAGCCTCCAAACGAGAAGAATGGAGGAAAATGTACATATTCCCTTTGAGCTTTTTTCCATAGTTTTAAAAATCTGTGACATTCTTTCAAAATTTCGTCTGCAGAAGAGCCTTTTACAGTGCCCATTTCCAGCACGAGAGACATACCTCTATACCCCATCATAGACATCATAAAGGTACTTGAGTATGGATCACATTGTTGCAGCTCTTTGCTCACTTTCTCCTATGATCCTTCTACTTCCATCCCCACTCAGGCCAGTAATTAGTGCCCTCCTGCCAGCCTTCTCCAAAGCATGGGAAAAGCTGCCTGCTCCCTGCACAGGTGAGCAGGGCAGTGGGGATGAACTCAGCCATGGCTCTGCTGGATTTGGGCCTGCTCGCCCTCGACACAGGGACTGCCACTTATCCCGTTTGTCACCAGCACTGCAGGGTCCTCTCTGCTCCGGCTCATCACATTGGGGTGTGATACAATAGCTGATTATAAAATCAATCATTAGCAGCTCTGTAAAGTCAGAGGAAATACTATCACGCAGGTCTGGTGTGCTTTTCCATAACTTCCCACAGCTGGAAGCAAGAGGATGGAAAATTCTGTCCAGTCTGACTGGTGAAACTGTCTACCCAGCAGTTAATGAAAGACTGCAGGATCTATCACAGGATCCCTCCATCACCTGTGTATGTGCTGTGATAAAAAGCACTATCTTAATTACATTTATTTAATACTACCAGTAGCTCTGCCATTTTTTGGCCTCCGTAATAAAAAAGTTTAATAATAGTAATAATACTAAACCCTGGAGCAAACAAAAGTTTGACTTGGTAGAAATATTTCTCAAGCAACTACTCAGCCTGACTTACACAATGGAATTCATCTTGGATTAAGTACTGCATTTGTTATTTAAATGGATAAATAGAGAAAGGAAATTCAAGCTATACCATGTAATCTTGTTTAATAAAAATCTGCATGTCATTACCTCTTCTTCCTATCTGCAGAGCCAACACAGCACTGCCTGAATATTCCCAAAATAACACAAACACAATTGTGCAAAACTATTTTTCGAAGTGTAAGTTTTGCCCTCTTTTAGCCCACAGGAAAACTGGCTTTGCTGTTCAGCGAGCCATATCTAAGAGTGCAATAAAAACACCCTTGTGCACCCACAATGCTTAATTTTCACAAAGTTTTATGCTGAAATAACCTGTTTTTAAAGGACTGTAAAACAACATGTTTCTAAAGTCACGTCTCAAATGCTCTGGCATGTCCTTTTGAAAAACTAGTGGAATGAAGACAGGATATGAAAGCAGTACAGAATGATGGCACCATTTGGAACCACAACAAAATTATTTCTATCTTCACTCTCATATAAAAAAAAAAAAAAAAGGCGCCTAAGAGCTGAGTATGGATTAAATATAGTAATTCAAATCTGGCTGAGAAGCTGTGAACTTTTATGCCAAGTTCTAGCCTGAAATGAATTTAAATGGCCACAAGTAAAAAATTCACAAAGGGGAGACTGCAATGAAATCCTGGCAGGGAAATAAAAATAGCTTTGTCAGCAAATAGCGTAACCTTAAAAAGGGAAGCAGAGAAAGCAGAAACTGGGAAATATTCTTGAACTTCTGTATAAAAGAACTAGAAAAAAGTAGGACAGCAGAGCTGGGGTCATTGTGGAAAACCAAGTGATGGTGTTTGTTTTGGTATTTGAAATACAGGAGTGATGCTAGACTGTGAGGGGTGACCTGAGGGCTGCCAAGCTATTGAGAGCAGCTCCAAGGCCTGCATGGCAATTATTCCACTCTGGCCATGACCCAATCAACTTCCCAGTGTTTTACTGTAAAATAGTTTACAAATACCTGTGCAGTTCTAAAATGTAACTTGTAATGCAAACCTGTATTCCTAGACTGGCAGTGTAATACATACGTATACTCTTTCATTTTTTCCTGTGCTCACCATACATACAGAGCTCCTTATCCCAACAATTAACAATGGCTTTACAAGGGATTAGTGAGACTGAGAGAAGGTTTGGGGGTCCAAACTGGTGATCCCTTTGCAGAGAGAGGACCTCTGCCCACAGCAGACACAATATTTAAGGTAAAGGGACCTCTGCCTGTGGCAGACACAGTATTTAAGTACAAGGAACTCTGCCCACGGCAGACAATATTTAAAGTACAAGGATCTCTGCCCACTACAATAAGGCACAAATGGTCAGTGTATTTCCAAATCTGAGGCAGCTGGCTGTGGGAATGGTGGCCAGTATTGTACCAACAGGCCCAGGGCAAAAGGGATTGGGAACCCATCTGATGATTGGTAGCTGTCACGGAGAATTTTCTCGTTATTGTGCAACAGGGTGAGTAAATAATCTTGTTTTACTATATAACAACTCTCTAAATTGTCCTTGCTATATTGCTCTTTCTACACATGAACAGCAAAGGTAATGCTGCACATTCTGTGGCATTTGAGGACCTCCTAGAAATGACTGACTAGGGAGACATCAGGAGGTGGTGCTCTTCCTTAATACAAAAAGAAACAAAATACAAGACATGAAGAATTTCCGGAATCTTTGGCACAATTCCTGAGAGATGTGGTTCCTAAAATTCCTCAAATACCCCATGGGAATTGTGGGGCACCAGGTCCTTCCTGGGTAGCTGACAGGCTTGGTGCACTGCAAGTAAGCCTCCTGCATCCCTAGGCACTTCCACCAGAGCCTTGGGAAGCTGGGATCTGATAGGATCAGGTCTATGGAAAGGGATTTATGGACATTGATAAAGCGCACTGAGGTTTTTTTCAAGTAGTACCGACAGGAAATACACTGGTATTTCCAAATAAGAGAAACTTGATGCCAAAGTAGGGCTGCAGGTGGAACATGTCACGCTAACACTTCCTGTACGGTTCCTATAACAAACCCCTATTTCCCGACAGGGAATTCCCGCATAATAGCACTACTACTACTAATAACAGATAATAACAACATGCATGCTTTCCTGTCGAGCTTGAATTTTGAGGAAATGCAGTGAAGAAACTTAAGGCTGGAAGTTTCCGTCTTCCCCCTGCACACAGCATCCTTCCCCCTGGAGCAGGCGGTGCCTTTGGAACCGCTGCCTTTTCCCTGGGAGCGCCGGGCGCTGCGGGAGGTGATGCGGCCGCTGCCCCCGGTCCCGCCGGCCCGGCAGCCAAGGAAGAACCTCAACCCTTAAGCCTGCGGGAACAA
The DNA here is from genome assembly GCA_013390105.1 of Tichodroma muraria. NCBI lineage: Eukaryota > Metazoa > Chordata > Aves > Passeriformes > Sittidae > Tichodroma > Tichodroma muraria. The sequence goes on from WAAG01021680.1 coordinate 18,971, forward strand.
CGTCCTGTCCTTCATGCCTCCCCCCGCCCCCCCAGAGGGTTATATTTCAAGATAAATAT
>WAAG01021680.1:29324-41022 GCA_013390105.1 Tichodroma muraria
TTCAGGCTATGTGGGAACCATATTTAAGTGGTTTACATTTTAAAGCAACTTCAGTCTTGCATTCTCCACAACAAATTCTTGCATTTGAGAAATACAAAATTAGAGCTCCTCTGTCTCCTGTGGCACCCAGTGGGAATAACCAGTGCTCTTCATGGAAGCAGTATCCCTTGCAAAACTGTCAAGGTCAGTTGCTGTGTCATTTTTCTACTCTGTTTTCCATTAAAACGTACACACATCAACGTTTGCTGGGTTTGCAGCACTTCCAAGCTTTCCACTTCAGCTAACATACAGGAGCTGTCATCTTCTCCATGTGCACCCTGTGCCTGTGAGTTACTCACATTCTTTGAAGGTTTTGTGGATCCGCAGCTTTTCACCAGGTGAATGTTGAGAGCTTTTCCTTCTCCCAGCCCTTGGGATTTGCATGGCATCCATCCTTGCAGGCACAGCACCCGCCAGGAGTCCTGGGACGTTTTATTGCTAAGGAAAGATTTTGTATTTATGGAACTGTGGCAGTTCTCTAAGAATTCTGACCTCAAGTTGGAGCCATCCACAAGTGCACAATATAAGTTTACACAAATAAACAAGATGTGTTGCACAGTATAAGCTTTATAAGGGAAGGCTTTATTATCACATGCATTTTGAGCACAAACCAGCTTGTTTTATTGTGAAAAATCCCAGTGGGGAGCCAGCACAGGGAATATTACATGAAGAAGGCAGGCAGATTCCAGCACATTTTATTTGCCAATAAGCAAGACTTTGCACTTGTAATTTTGTTAATTGTCAGAAGTAATTTAAATTCATCAATTATCAATGAGTAATTCTATCTGAAGTGTTTCTAGGAAAAGTTAAAATCCCAGTTGGATTGACACAACACTTTCTCCTTTAGAGATACATAAATTTAGTAGAGTAAGTTGTCTCACATGGTATTTTGGAATGTTCTTGAAAAATTACATTTGAGGCTGAAGTGGGACTTTATTTCTGTCTTCCTGTATGTGATGGGAGATGATGTGTCATTTTAAGGAGACAGATCCAGACTTTCTTTAGAGGTGCTCAGTGAAAGGGGAAGAGGCAATGGGCGTGGGCTGCAATACAGAAAACTCTCATTATGTTTCAGGAAGAATTTATCATGGGGAGGCTGGTCAGATGCTGGAACAGATTACCCAGACAGACTGCAATCTCAGACTTGGGCAGTTTTTTGCACTGGATTCCTGACTCTCTTTTGTAGGTTGCTGTAGGACAGGTTTTGGCTGTGTCCCTCACCGCCTTGCCCTTGTTCTGCAGAGAGCTTTCAGGTAAAAATGTGATGTGCATTATAAAAATAAACTATTACTATTACTGCTGTGTGGTGGACCTCAATTGTGATGGAAGAGCATGTGATTACATCACTTGGCAGCTATGATGACAAATATATATTTGTCAGAAATAGTTATTTATTTTATATGCACTTGTTAGTTTTCTTTTATTGCTTTTTTTATTATAATGGAACTTAAGGACAGAGACAAATTTCTTCCCTGCAGTGTTAACTACAGTAAGAGGTAGCATTATGGAATGTCATCTATTGCCTCTTAGAATGATAAATATTTCTGAGACAAAACATTGTGAAAACCTATATGTAAAAATTCCTCTTTCTCAGCTATTAGGATGAAGAGTAAAACTACAGCTTACTGTTACTGGGGATTTGTCAGGGACTAAATGACTCCTCTCAGGTAGAGAACACCTCCTTCCACACACTTCCCACGGTTTCTCTGCTGTTCTTCAAGGTCTGAATACCAGCAGTGTCTTTTCTATACAGGCCAATATTTTGCATTTGATGCTGCAGAGGAGCACTGCGAGGAATAGAGGAGCAGTTTTTCTTTTTGGTCCTTTATAACTTGTTAAATTGAAGAATCTGATGATATTCACAGTATTGAAGTGGCTACATATCTACATGCACAGTCAGGCAGAATATCTACAGCACAGTCAGGCAAGAAGGCCTGTATTGCAGGTGCATGGATTGGGACTTGGAGAAGCTAAAGGACCTTCCAAGGTGCCCTAGGAAGGAGGTGATATAGGTAACACAGAACTGAGGAATTTTGTCTGTTTTCCCCCATGCATTAGTCAAAAAAAGATGGTGCAGACTGGTCAAGATACTTATTTTCCTTCTGTCTTAAATATGTTCTGAGAGCTGAACTGGATGAATTCCAGTGGCCATCAAAGCAAGGAAGGCTTGGCTGCAGCTCTAACAAGTGAGAGCAGTGTGGGGAGGTGTTGTGCAGACGCTCCCAGCTGTGCTAATGGCCTGCAAGCCTGACCCCCTCAGTGAACTGCCAGGCCTCTCTAGTTCAAAGAGGAGAAAGGGGAATTGGGCTGTAGTTAGTGCAGTTCATCTGGTTTCTCTTGCATGGAGTCTGGATCCTTTGTTTTAAAGGATGTTGGGAAAATACCAAGCAGAGGGGTGAGGTAAGGGCTGACTTAGGAGCAGGAAGTGTCCTATGAGGGAAAATGACCGTGCCTAAACACTTCCCATAGCAGCAGAGCAGAATAGCTCTGGTTCTGCCCCACTGAGTCAATTAAAGAGTCAATTAAAATTACAGATGTAAGAAAGACCAGAAAAAAAATCAGCAAACTTTTGGATACAACAGATTCTATTAATGTGTTAGAAAGGTCTTAAATCTCATTCAGTATCTACTGCTTTTGTTCAAAGGATGTACATTTTTAAAATCCAGCTGAATAACTTCCTGAAATTATAGTCCTTAAATAGTTCTGTGTTTGGTCTTGGTAGCTTTTTGGTTATTGCATCTAAAGTAATGATACCAATACAAACATAGAAGCCTTTGGTGGTGGTAGCAGTGCATATTAAGTACGGGTTGCTCAGGTTTCCAGGAGACGCATTTGAAGTTCAAAAATCAGATTTTAAAAATTGTGCATTCACACAGGCAAAAAAAGGATTTTCTCCAAATATTTCTGTCCTATCTTTTGAATACGTGATGTTTACACACTCAATGAAAAATGCTTCACTGTTGTTCTATGGATGCAATGTTGAATGAAAAAATAAGGTAGGAAGTCTTGTTCTCAGAGATGGAGAGTGCATGGAATTGGCCACTGGTGTCACTAGGGGCTGGTATGTCTGGCACCTGATATACTTTTAATACACTGGGCAATTCTGAACAAAAGATAAGGAAATGAGGAACTTAGTATAAGGTCTAGTAATATTCTCAAGCCTGTGTTTTCTCAAGCTCCAGCCCAGGGGTCTTTACACAATCACTATGCACTTGCAATGACCTCTGCATTTTTTATACCTCTAAACCAGTTTTGTACAACTGTAGCCATACATCAAAAATGTGCACATGCCAGTGACTGGTTTGAGGTTGAAAATTTGGCATTTCCACATCCTCACCTATCACATAATTTCACAAATATATTTATATTAAGTCAATGGTATTAACACTGTAGCTTTTGTGATAGTTCCAGTAATATTTCTGAGTGATATTATAATAGCTTCTCTATCGTCTGCCCCTTTTAATGATTCATAAATTCCTTGATTTCTATGAACAGCAAACTATAATAGCACTATAATCAGGACAGCATGCTAAGGTATAGCAGAAACTTCTGCTGCCTGACTACCTCCAGCTTTCCTTCATTGCCTGACTAAATTGTTCAAAATGAGGTTTCCACTACAATTTGAAACAAGGAACTCCCGAGTTCAACACGAGCACCACTGAAGGAGACCATGCTGAAAATTAAAAAGCAAAATAGACAATAACATGTACCAGATTTCAAATGGAGTAAATGCAAGAGCATTCACTGTATAACAGGTATATTATTAGCTCTACCATAATTTCTCTCTTTTCCTTTTTCCCTCATTTGGTCCTCTTAACTAACGATTTCCCCTATCCCCCACCTCCTATACACTGCAAACACGTGTTCTGTCACAGTGATACTTCCCAGGACCTTTTTCTGGTATGCTTTAACAGCTTCTTTTGAAAAGACAAAGGGCGGGTGATAAATACTGGATTTGAGGCTCTCCTTTTTGTTTTCCACCTATCAGGACTAAATCAGTCCATAAAAACTGCAGTAAGTGAAGCATCATAGACATGACAGAAATCACAGATATCATAATCAGGGGTCTCTCTAGGTTTTCTTACTGTGGTTTGTTTTTTCTCCCTGAAGATTTTCAATCACTGTCTCACTCTGAGAATTTGGTATTGAATACAAAAAGTTTTCCAGAAACCAGTGATATAATTTCATTTCATTCCATCTCAGTCCTGGTTAAAAGCTGTGACTGTCAGCTGATAAGACATGGTGATACCATGTCTTATGTGGTCAGTCTGCTTGAGAGGTGTTCATCACAAAACTCCCATTTTTCATATCCACCTTGGTAGTTTCCCCTCTGGCTGGACAGGCATGGAGAAAAGTCTCCTCACTTCTAAAGGATAGGTGTGAGATGCTTTAATTTCATCAAGAAGCTGATGCTGCACTGGTTCATGATGAGACGTGCTGTGTAGAGAAACAGAGAGCTGTCAATGTGCTCCTTCTGCAAGCTGTTGAATCATAAAAAATAAACTGCATCGATCAGAGTTCATTCTGTATGGAGTGATTTTTCCTCTGCTCGGTGCTGGCCTATCTCTGCATCTGTTGAAGTCAACCTTTTAACAGAATTAGGCCAACTCAGTACTTTTGAATGTCACCCATTTTATATTTTTTTTAGTATTTTTTTTTTTATTTTTGCATATCTAGTTTTTGCTTTTCTAAAGGAATTTATGGCAAACCTCTTTAAGCATTAACAACCAAACAGGTATGAATTCCATCTTCATCCTTCTGCTTCAAAGCAACACTTGTAATAGCACTGAATGACATCCTGCCTTGAGGCCAGTGGCAGCTGTGGCTGATTAGGGAGGAACGTATAAAGTAGACAGTAGAAAAACCAAAATGGAGATAAAAGAGAAAACACATCATCTCATAGGTATAAGAGAATTTATATCTCAAGGCTTGGAGTTAGTTAACTAATGTTTAGTTGAGATTATTTTCTAGATTGACGGTAACTATATCTGGATTAAATATGTAAGTGGTTTTTTCACTCACCCCATTTTGTTCTGAAGATGTTACGTGCCCACCTGCTCTGTAAAAGGGACTCTGGTCTAGGGCTGGTGAAATTTAGAAATCATCTTTCCTTTCCTTTTGCTCATGCTACATTTCCATTTTAACTGTCAGTTTCTCACTTCTGTAGCAATTACTGCCCCATTCTACATGCATGCAGCTAATATGTTGGTAATCATTTAATATAAGTTCCCTAAAAAACAGCTACTGTGCTGGAAAATTGGAAGTTAAAAAATGTGCCTGATTTAAAAGGGCATTCTGTTGCAAGTAGTTTGTGATTTGTATAATTCAACATGTATTATTTAAAAGAAAAATGGAATCTATCTAAGCTCTCATCTACTGGAATGTTCAAGTCTGCCCAAGAATTGTGGCTAAAGTGATAAAGTTGAGGCTTATACCAATGATGGCACTGGTTGAACTGGATTAGGGCTTGTGATATTCAATATAGTGGTTAAAAATCGGGTGAACTTTGAACAGAATTTGCAGATGAAATGCTGCTATCTCGGGTAGTCAAGATTTTTAAAGTCTGGAGAGGGGTTTTAGAAGCATCTGCCAAAACTGAGTAAATTAACAGGCTGATGAGAGATACAGTTCTTGGAAATGTGAATTAGAAAGCTTTTTAAAAATTTTTAATCTGTTTTTAGATTCTGTATTAGCTTTAACTTCTTGTGGAAATCTCTGTGTCATCATGGACAGATAATGAAAACTTGAAATTAGTGAAGTACATCGATGTGAGAGATCTGAACTTAACACCTTCCAAGGGTAGAGCCCCTTTGCTTGTTATTTGCTGTTAGTTTTATTATCATAAATTTGTCTACACTGAATGAATCTGTCTACACTTCTGCTCTGCCAGGTTTCAGTCTCTCTGAGTGTACTTCAGTCAGTCTGAATTTCATCCTGTTTACTTTCATTGATGAGCTGACCAGTTTTTCTCTTTGTAACATACCCTGTCATCTTACTGATAGTTCCCACACTTCCTGACCTTGTAGATGAGTTTTCCGTGTATTAACACAGCCCAAGCTCTTCTAGAGAGTGTGGAATTTGTGCCCATATATTCCATTGTGATCAGTAACTTGCAATTCTTCTTTTAAAAGTGCTGAGGGCATCTTTAGGCTTGATATCCCTTTGGTGAGCTGTGCCAGCAGTTTCTCTTGCAGCTGTACAAACTCCTAATGGTATTGTTTCCTGAAATAATAATGTTTCAAGAGCCTGACATGGCTGTGAAGTCAGGGGTTTGTGTTTTCTAGATAGTGGTTATCACTAACCTCTCGTGAGTCCAGTTCATATTCTGACCAGGTGTTAAATATATCTGCTAATGATTTCTCTATCTCTTCTGACATATCTTTCTGAGCTCTGAATTAATTCTGTCTATTCCTGGAGTTATGTCAACCTTCAGACTTTCTAATTTCTTGATGAGCTGCTTCTGGCATGTTACTGATTTTCTTTGGTGTTTATTCTTCCTCCCCCAGGAAATTTATGACTGATCCTGTCATCAGTCCCAACCTTGTTTTATGTACAATAAAATAGAGAGTTCATTTTTAAAGCAGTCTCTCCTTCCTGTTAGTAAACTGCCATTTGCCATTTCATAGGTGTGCTTCTGTTTCTCTCAGTGACCTTATGCTCTTTATGTGCTTGAGAAGAAAAAAAATCTTTATTTACAATTTCCTTACCCTATGTGAACTTTTCCTTTCATTTTCCCCCTTTGCTTTCTTTATCAGCATGTCAGTCTCTTAATTCCATGCTATAATCTTTCTAGTTGTCTTCCCTATCTTTATTTTTGTACCTTAAATATGCCTTTTTCATAAATTAATTTTCTTTCCTTTTTCTCTTCATTCTCAATATATATTTTGCCACACAAAGTTCTGATGTCAGACAGCACATCTCACCTTTGGGCATGTAATAATTGACTTTCAGTACTTTCCATTTCCTTCTCTGTCTTTTCCTCCAGTGCTGTTTTCCATCCTCTCTCACCCACTGTTTCAGTAATTCTCTTCGCTGAATTCAGAGGTTTGCTTTTTGTGTGCCTGTATTTTTGCCACATTGTCATCTTAATTAAAACTGTAACTGGATTGTAACCATTGCTGAATAGATTCCAGGTCTGTCCTCTTCTGCTCAAATCCTAGGTGAAGCAGAATTCCTGCTCTTATTCTTTTATGTATTCCCAAGGTGGGGATTTTCTTCGCTGGTGCATCCCAGCGATGCCGTGCTGCAGGATGGGCCCTCCCAGAGGCTTTGGGATGGGCTCTGGTGCTGCTCCTCTGCTTTTCAGGGGAGGAGTGGCAGAGTGAGGTGACTGTCACTGTGTCCCTTTGGCAGCGCAGGGCGTCCCCACAGCCCCAAAGGCTGCTTTTAGCTGTCAGAGCCAGGAAACAGGGCTTCGTAGAGCAGTTCATAGAAATCTGAAGTTGTGTTTTAACAATAGGGCTCCAGCCTTGCTGACAGGAAAAGTAATTTATTTTGCAGTCTCTTCACATAGAATAACACAGTCACATGTAGTAGATGCTGTCCTTCTGCACTTTGCTATACAGTGTTAATGACTGGCACTTAAATACTTTACAAATTGAATTGCACTTGTATGAGAAACTGGATTGATAAAATAAATTACTGTATCTTATAGGTTAAGGTTTTGGTTCTGCAATTGTAGCTGTTACAAATTACCTAAACCCCTTTTTATATTGCATTTCACATGGCTATATTTTACAACCACTCTAATAAAAAATTCTATACAAAAATTGTTTGATATTAATAGTAATCACTAACAACTTGATAGATTCTTGTTAAGTGTATTTGCAATACATTTAATCTCATTAAACTCAGCTCTGAGTTGTTTCTTCTGAATATTATAGGTCTTTATGAAGCTAGCAGTATAAAGAAGATATTTCAACCATTTTCGGCCAAGAATTAGGTTTAGCTTAATGGATCAATTTTTTTCTTATTAAACTGAGTCTGACCAATGCCAAGTAATACATTCAGCATTGATCTTTGTCTCACCCCGCTGTAGCTTGTGTTCTCTTTATGTACATGAAAAATAAGGTGCCAAGAATGAAAACAATGCCTGTATAATACAAATATAGAATTTCTCAGACTTCCATTCTGCTTATCCTTTCAGTTTGTTATTAATGTCTTGTTCAATGCTTTTCTAAATGTCTTCTTGAAAGAACTTTTCTTTCCATAAAGAATATTTCTCCTTTTCTGTAATTAACAAAAAGGAAGATGAATTATAATTTAAAAAGCTCTATTTACAGCTGACACAGGTAAAACCCTTGATAAGGATATCTCATCCTGTTTTAGGCCTACCTGTATCTGTTCAATTTTTCTTTTTGCATGAGGTTTACACAGTGAAGTTTAATTTCTAAATGAAGGGAACCTTGTTAACAACTAATCCAAAGCAGTGGCCTCTTGGTCTGTCTTTACAAAAATCCCTTGATTTAATCTGAAATCTGAAAATTACATGAAACTGGAGACGTGATAGTTCTGAAAATGACGGAAATTGAGATGATCTCAGCGTTTCTGCTGTAACTCATTTTTGTGCGCTTTAAAGTTCAGAGATAAGTACTTTGTGAAGACTGAAATTTCAGATGGGAATTTCATGAGAATTTTGCCCTTTTTAAAATTAGTCCCCAAATTTCTCACTTGCTGTACTGAGATCTCATTCGGTGTCTGTTTGTACTTATAAACATACCTCGGGTTTTGTTTACACTGTGGACTTTTCCAGTATTCTAAGTGTGCCCAGAGGCCAGATTTTCAGTGAAAATATAGGCTTATTATGTAAGTAATATCATGTAAAAGTTTACCATCTTCTTTTTCTGTAACCAGAATTGCTGCTGTGGCTTTGCTAATGTAAATAATGGTGAAATGAAATGACAGAACTGTGCTCTCAGAATGCCAGATCAGAATCTGCAGGGTTCTTTTTGTCTACTTTAAATGCTTTTCACATTTAAAAAATGTGATCTCTTTTTAAATAACCTAGATAGTCAAAAGTGTTATTGCACATGTCCAGTATAAAATGCTGATTATAGAAAAAAAGCCATTATTGGGAGGTAAAGGTGCTTTCTGCATTTGTATTTACAATCACATTTCTGCATTGAAGGTGTAATTCTGAATATGGTTTTGTACGTATTGGCACAGCTGATCAGTACACGGTGGACACAGTACTCTGTATTCATGGTTTGTTCTTTATATCAGAATATTTTATCTGGTTTGGAATCTAGAACCTTCTGTGATAAAATTGCAGTCTTCCACCTCTGGAATTACATATGTGCTGCTTTGTGAGCTCCTAGAAAGCAAAATAACTGCAACACTTGCATAAATCCCGAATTCCATCCTGTAGAGGGCAATGGTACACATAAATGTAATGTAGTGTGGTATAGAAACATGAGCAGCTGAGACCTGTAAATCCTTCCAAAGTCGATAATATGATCAGTCCCTAAGCAGGAACTTACGTGGTTGCTCTTACACACGGGCCTGTGTGGTCATCTCAAACCTGCTGGATGGGTTCTTTCTTTACCTCTCTCTTTTTTTTTTTTCTTCTGTTATGTGTAAATATTTCTGGAGTTAATAAATGACAGAAAATGCTTAAATATTAAGGAACTATGACTGATACGTTGAAAGCAGATTAAAGAATATGAGGGCCCAAATTCCAGTGAAATTTAATGGATTTGTTTAAATAGCCCAGTGTTTAAATATTTGAAAGAATATCAGGCATGTGACTTAAGTGGCACTGAACAGAGTGGTGTGTTTGAAATTAATGATAGTTTTGTGGCATAGAACAGCCATAGAACCCTCTGGATGTTTATTTATGGCAGGTTACAGCGAGAGTTTCAGTTTTATTTTATTCCTTCATATCCAAGCTTTACAGTGGTTCTATGTGAGTGAACTCCTGTGTCTTTTTCTCACTTCACGTCTCTGGCTCTGGTACAGACACAGCATTATTATCTAAGGCAGCTGGTCTCTAGATCAATACTGGTATAAAGTATCCATAAAGGTTTTCTTGATTTGCTTGAGGAATCTTGCAGGGATGAACCTGAAGGTCCTTGAATGGGGTCAGCTTCTTTCTCTCTGAGTAGTGAGTGTTTCTTTCTCTTCCTGGGAGGGTAAAGTGAGACAGTGTGGAATTCTGACTAATATCTAGGTGCCCCTCACATTTGTATATTCCCATTCCACTGGAGTTGCTTGAGCTCAGCTGACACAGGGATGTGAGTGAGAGTGAGTTAGCTGAGGGTTTATCCCAGCTCTAACACAATCTGTTCCTCTCAGCCACTCTCCTTCATAGATCAAAACGACAGCTTTGCCTTTCATTGCAGGTAAACAGCTGCTTCATTTCTGCAATGGAGCTCACTTCTTCTGCTGTTCGGAACGAGCTGCTGGTGGCATAGTTGGGTTTCCAAAGGACAGCTTTTCCAGGTTCTGGGGGACATTTGTTTTGCTAAGACTTTTTACGTGTCTGCAAATGTAGCTTCATTTCAGAAAGGCTGCACACTCTGGGATCTCCCACTGATTTTGCGTTTTCCATTTATTTCAGGTCCTCTTTGCAACTTTCTTCATTCCAGTTTAAAATGAGTGCCTACCTAGTGCTGTTCCCAGCAATATTTATTTTGTCTCTCTCTGATTCAGACCTTGTCACAAGGGTCCATGTCAGTGTACTCCAAAAGCAGGCTGTCTGTGCCACCCCTCATTTTGGTGCCTTGTAGAATCGTATTTGCAAAAGATTTTAAAAGATAGAACAATAGGAGAAAGAGGAAAATTGCATTACATTCACTGAAAAAGTTTCAAATCTTAAGTTTGGGAATCCTCAGATTAATAAAAGCCAGGAGGGGAAGGGCCAAGAATAAGTCAGTAGCGAGGAGACCTCAGCTCTGAACCTAGCACCTCTCTGTGATTGTGTTTGTGCTGTCTCCAGGATGGAAACTTCAGAGGTCTCCTGGAAGCCAAGAGCAAACTGCAGCAACTGTGTTTTGCCGTCCCCTCTGCTCGCTCTGGAGTGTGCACATATGTGGCTCAGAAGTAGGAACAGATGATAAACTATTGTTTTGAGTAAATAAATCTTGAGGGTGTCTCTATTGCTGTTCTCTTTAACCTTATTTGTTTACCTTAGAACATTTTCTTAAAGTTTTCTATACATGTCTGTCTGTAGAGCAGCATTGTTTTGTTCTGTACCAGGGAAACTTGTAGGCATTGCAGTAGGAATTGGATGCAAAAATCTGGGACTGGATGGGATTTAAATGGCTTTGCTTCTAAAACAGAGTTGCTGTTTGCCTTCAAACAAATGTCTGAAGTGATATTATGGTACAAAATCTACAAAGCTGTTGAAAGGAGATGCATTTCAAGTGTGCAGCTCTGGTGCCTCGAGAACAGGTAAAATCTAACAGATGCGTTTTCCTATGCATTGTTAAAAATCTTCTGTTTTCTGCAGTGCAGAACTTCAATATTTTCCATTTTGCCGTATGTAAGGAATACGCTTTTAAATACTATTTAGTCTGTCAAGCTCCTCGTACATATGGCTTAAAACTGAAGATCCTATTTAGATACAGATTTTTTATGCAAATGAATGAACTGCTAGAAATCAATAATGTATTTGTGTGTAAACAGAATGCATGCCTTGCCTAGACTTTTAACCTGATAG
>WAAG01021681.1:408-11867 GCA_013390105.1 Tichodroma muraria
CCCGTTCCTGCCAGCTCTCTCCTGGACTCTGGACTGACATTCCTTTTGCAAGACTCACTGACTGCATGAGGAATGACCTCCCTGCAGTAAAGCTCTATTCTTGGATGGACCAGCAGAAGCAATTCAAGGATTCATGGTGTGCTTTGGCGCAATCAGCCAGAGCTAAGAGACCAAACCTGCCCACAAAGCTCTAGGACAACCCATTTTAAAAGGCTAATTTTGTCATCTATTCTTAGCAGATACATATTCACCAGGTGACTTGAGTCATTGTGTTGAGGATGTTATAGGAGACTACTCTCATTCCATTAAATCGGTGACAACCTGTTCTCTGCCTCTAGGAGTAAATTCCACTCCTACTCCAATTCAGGTCTATTATGAGTACCACTACCTTCAAATATGCTTCAGATTTTAGCTTCTTAGACCTTATCCTTTACAAGTGCATATTGGTACCTTGACACAGACTGGCAAGTACATTGCCTTGTTCCCAAGAATACATATGAAAACAGCCATGTTATCATCTTGAGTTGATAAAACCATTTTTTCATTTGCAGAAAGGAATGTGAATGCTATGGCAATTTCCATCTTCCTAAAAATCAATCCGATCAGTTGTTCTGCTTTTTAACTTTCCACCTTGATATGGGCATAAAACAGATTTCCTGATAACAAAATCCTAGAGAAACATGTCTAAATCATTGTCAGTGCAACACTGTGGTGTGTCCTCTCTAACAACAGTAGTTGCTTTAGAATCTTCTGTTTTACTTTTGAGCACCGTACTGATAAGGGCTGAGCTATATCACAGTCAGCATTTTCCAGACTTTTCAGTGGCATATGGGACAGCTATGTCTTGACATGAAGAATAGATAAAAACAACCTAAACACGTTCATCAAATGACTAGAATCTTGATTGTTGGGATTCCTTTTTAAAATTATTTATTAATTGTAGATATATTTGATTACACTCTTTAATAAATGCTGCTTTAATTATGTCTGCAGAAAAAACATAACCCTTCTGACAGACTTACTAGTTTTTTCAGCTGTTTTTTATGGACTTGGATCAATTTCAGTGTTTAAATACCTTATGAAGATGATAATAATTTATATGATAGTTCCATAAGTATTGTCATCTTTTTGCTATAGAACAACATCTGCTTACCTGTTGGTTTATATTGCCATATTTGCACAACCTAGGCAACAATTGTTGTCAGAAGATATCACATGCAGCTACTGGAGCTAACAGTCTGACTAACAGGAAAAATATCCTCTTGGTATCTCAGCCCTTGCAAATATAATTATGTTAATTGTAGTTTAATCGTAAGTTTAGAACTAGCAGCAAATTGTAAAATGTATCACTGCAAAGGAGATGGAAACCAATAAGCAGTGTCTTCATGTCTCTAGGATTTGCTCCAATACTGCCTGAAATTCTCAGTGTCCTCTCATTCTAAAGCCAGTTCCATTTTCCCAAACAATTCAAGTATACACAGCATTGCCTTTGAGTGTAAATAGGAAAAAACCTTTTGTGAGATGGCTATCACCTATGAATATATGTAATAATAATCAATCTAGGTATTTTTATGTCCTACTTTTTATTCAAGTAAAAATAACATTCTTATTGAATATTATCCACATAGTTTAATGAAAGAAGTGTCTACTCAAGATGTCCATTCTGTCCAGATCCTGTCCATGGTGAAGTTCATTGGAGTTGTGATCCTTAGGACTTTTAAAATATTCTTAATTCTTAGAAGCAGTCAACTCTAATCAGATTTTCTACTGACAAAAAAAAGGCTGTTATATTAAAACAAGCTGTTTTTCTTCAAGACCAGTAAAGACATGCAAGTGGCATACTCACTACGTGCCAACTGGGAGTTGTCCATCCCTCCTTTCTGTGAACTGCCACTTAAGGTTCTTAAGAGTCTTGGGAATATATTCAAAAGACTAAACATTCCAACTAGCTTGCTTGAAGTCAGATGTTACTGGAATGCATAGGATGTAATTTTTGGATTGTTACAGAGGAAAAAATATTTGATTAATAGGGGACTGGTATCTTTGTATGCCTTTGTCTTGTTGTGTCAGAGGTCATGACAGAAATAATATTTAAAATTCAAACTTCCCTGGCACAAGTCAGATAGTACACCGTTATACTCCAGATGTTTTTGGCATAAAATACAGTTCCAGAAAGGNATGTGTTTGGTTGGATAATCTGAAAACGGTACAATCCTCTTTAGTCACTCTTAAAAAACACCTGGTAGGCTAGGACCATAAAGACTGTAAAACTTGCTGTACAGTCAGCTTCCTGGTTAACGATAGCAAGAATATCTGCTCTGCTTATGGAGAGCAAACAAAATAGCGAGGTAGGTGACCTTCAAACACCCTCTAACAGTCTCATGTGGTACATATGTAGTGATCTCCATTTGAGCCTGACTTACTAAAAGTTATATTGGCTCTGCCTAGTTTGCAAGTGTATTCACGGAGTAAAAGAAGCATGGCTCAGTAGGTTAGGCAGATAGAAGTCACCCACAACTCTCTCTCTGGATCACAGGCCACCAGGTCACTCACTGAGGTATCAGCTTGGACTGCCACAAGGGGCTAGTCTGAAGGGCTGGTTGCAGTCAGTTCACAGTGCTCAAAGGTCATCAAAGTAGCATGTGGAACAGGATTCTGCGGCCGGAATAAGCTGAACCTAGCAGCTGAATATCAAGATAAGGAGGAACATTCTAGCCTTGCTAAAACCAGTGGGAATTGCTTTCTGAAAATGATTTTGCTAGGAGCTGGTGCCTCCTGCTTCTTTCTGTGTAGCCCTTACCACACTCCACGCTCTGTCCCCCCAGAGTTCTGTGCCTTTACCGGTCTGTAGATTTACTGGTTTGGAAATGTTTCTTGGTCCAGGTTCTCTGTTTGGCTCAGACTATTGTGTCCAGTCAAAGATTGTACAAAAAGTTCTGCTGTCACAAAGTATCTGAAGGCAGAAGTATAAGAAAAACAAAGCCCCATCTATTCTAACCTGCACTGGAGCCTCTTCTTCTGGGCAAGCTAGTCTAGCTCACTGTTAATGACCTCGTCTGGTCTCTGCATGCATAGTAACAGGTATAATCTTAAGTACCCTCTGCTATTCAGTAAATCAAGTAGACCCCTCATCTGTTGCAAAATTGACAGCATCTTTCTGTCAATTCCCTAGTGGAAACAGCAAATATCCTGTACATTGATTCCTTACTGGAACAGGTCACCCTGAGAAGTTGTTGAATCTCTGTGGCTATAGACAGTGAAAGGATGACTGGACGTGGCCCTGAACAACCCACTATAGTTTATCCCTCTTTGAATGAGAGGGTTGGAATAGATGAACTCCAGAGATCAATTCCAGCTTTCATGATTCTATGACTATATTGGTTGCATGCCAATTACCCCTCATTTACCTATCTCAACAGAATCATGACTTGCAGGCCCAGCCACAGCAGAGTTGTTGTCTTGTCATTTCTTAAGGCTTCTGCTGGCTCTCAGAAAAGACCTTGATTCAGCAGATGATCATTACATACTTTGTCTGTATTGAGTTGGAACACAAAGCAGCTAATACTTCAGAAGAGAATACACAATCATCTTCTGTAAAAGCATTTTATTTATTCATCTGTTCACATGCTGTTTACAAACCTATGAGTATCATTATAAGATGAATCATGTCACTGTAGTTTGCTTTAAAACCTTGTTTCCAAAAGAAGCAGATGGCAGAGACTGACGACAGCTTCTGAAGACATTCATCTCCCTATGCATGTACAGTAATGAGGCCTTCCAAAAACTCAGAACAGAAAGGGTAAGACTTTTCCTTACTGAAAGGTTATAATGGCCATTTTTGTCAAGTATCATCTATTTTCTTCCTTGGTGAAGCAGGAAACAAGAGAAGAAAATAAGATTATAATGAAGGGACTCCATAGATTGTCAGAAGCATTGGCAACTGGCCAACGTAAGTGTTTTCCAATTAGATGTTCCCGTGTACTCTATTTACTGCAGTGTATCAGATCCTTTTTTATAAAAATCCAGGGTCCTCCACTGTGTCTGTGAGTTGAACACAGGAACACCCAAAAGTACATAGCAGGAATAATGTGCTTAGATTTGGTTTCTTTTTGCAGACGGAACCAGTAGATATGTCCCATAGTCTCCAATAGTCCCCAATTTTAATCACTTCATATACCAGCCTGATGGCCTGAGTATCTTCAGTTGTATCTTAAGCCTTATATTTTCGAATAGAATTATTTAATATCTGAAATTTGTTTGTTTGTTTGGGTTTTTTTAATTCAACTAATCTGCTAGCAAATATTAAAACAAAACAAAACACAAACTGAACAGCTTAACAAAACAAAAAATGGTTTTAGTTTGAACAAAATTATTTTCATTTTTCAATTTCCTGTCTTTTTTTTTTCCAAAAGAAGGTGGAAGTTAAGTTATTCTAAGGACTTGAGCAATGTTTTGTTGCAGGAACAAAGGAAAAAAACCAAGGTAATTTCCTTTGACACAAATACAGTTTAAAGATAGTAGCAAAGATGAAAGTAATAATGAAGGTGATGGAATGAACTAGCGTTTCACACAATATAAATTAAAATCTGTCAGGGCTTAATAATGTTTTTTCCAGAGTTTTTAGAAGTGAAATATCCTTACTTTGTTTGCTTCCACACTTCAGTCTTTTATAGTTGATTTGGAACAAGTTTTGGAGTAGGGTTTGTGTTTGTTTCTTTAACAAAGCAACATCCTCTAAAATGCTATGTATTTCACCTTTTTTATATGACATGCAATACAGTGCTGAGACACTGAAAAAAAGTTATTAAAAATTATAGGTTGGCCAGCTCTTTATAGGATCTAACTAGATTGCACCTGTTGTATTTTACAGCTTTTCGTATTAGCCCCTTTGTCAGCAGTAAATGAGTTTTCATACTTGCAGTTGTACAAATAGGTTCCCTATTCTTCCTTGGTTGAAGCAATCAGCAGCTGTGATTACTTCAAGAGAAGAAAATTAAGCTGATATGTACTGGCAGATACAGAAAACCTGACTTCTTTCATGAACCAGTGTAAAAACAGTCAGGTTTTGTTGTTATTTAGTGACTGTGCTCAGCAGCCGGAGGTTCTGAGGCTGGGCTGCCACTGGTGCCCACAGTGCTAAGACCTCAGAGTGAACGTCTTGTCTTCGCTCCCTGTGTGACACCTAAACTGAAAAGGGGGAGATTTTAAACTAAAAAGGGTAGACTTAGATTAGATATTAGTAAGAGATCCTTTACTTGAGGGTGGTGGGGCACTGGCACAAGTTGCCCAGAGAAAATGCAGATGTCCAAACCCTGGAAATGTTCAGGGCCAGGATGGGTGGAGCACTGAGCAATCTGATCCAGTAGAAAGTGTCCCTGCCCATGGTAGAGGGGTTGGAACAAGATGATGCTTGAGGTCCCTTCCAACTCAAACCATTCTATGATTTTACAAGTCTATGATTCTCTCAGCAACAATGTGGGCCTTTTTTCATCCTAGACTATCCTCGAGGCAAGGGCCTAACTTCACTGTTAGGGCATGGATATAAGGGATCTTCTCCCCTGAGCCTGCTGCAAAATGCAGCTTAGTTTCAGATGGCTGGACACACAGAATGAGGCATAGCTAGATTCATACTCTGTCTTTAACAGTAGATGGAAGCAGGCACTGAGGAGGAAAAGAGAACAGAGCAACTCTGCATGATGCTTCTGTATTATTACAACTTGTGACTCCTACCAACTCAGAGGATTTCTTAAACCTAGTACAATATGTCTGTTAAGTAACCTTCAAATGTAGTGCTTCAAATAAGTACTCTTACAAGTACTTTTCCAGTCTTCCCTTAAATAAAAGTAAAGTTCTTACATCTGCAAAATCTGTTAAGGATTTACTACCTAGTGCAGCAACCACTCCTTTTGTTTGCTTTTAATACAACTAGTCTTATTTAATAGCTCTAGCTCTTCTATTGGCTCCATCCCTCAGAATCAGTATTTCCACTATGATGTCGCTTGGGAGAAGAAGGCTGGACCAGTGCTGCCACTTTTCCCAGAGTATGCCTAACAGAGGTGGTATTATCTAACAGAGAAAAGTAAGAGCAAGGTTCATGAACCTGGAGTGTTCTTCCTAATCAGTGTCTTGGAGACATTCCTGTATCTGTCTATCTCAGTGTCTCAGCTGTTAAATCACGAGAGGGACTTTTTATTTTTTATTTTTTTTATGAGCATACTGATAAAGAGCACTCTACAATACAAGTGGTAACCTGTGTATTCTGATTCTAGGCTGAAATTCTTGAACATAACCTAGAAAGAGACAAGCACGCTAACCCCAGGAGAGCAGCAGGGCTGGTGAGTAGGGCACTCTCTGGGGACTACGGGAGACATAAACTCAAGTCTTTTTCAAAGAAGGGTTCTTCTATCATGGAAGTGTCCCAACCAGTAGGCAACAGTGAAATTCCTGGTGGTAAATCCTGTCTTGCCTCTTCTGCTTCCCCTTTTCTCTTTGAAAATACCCAGGACTGGAAAAGTTCCTGCAATCTCAGAAAGTATCAGAAACTCAGAAAAGCAATTATCACCCTGTAAATGTAGACTCTGATAAACGATCAGCGTTTTGCTTTGGAAGAACCAGCCCCTGGCGTTTTCCTCCTGCCCTGCTAGGTGATGCCATGTGTTGTCTCTGCTGTGGCTCCCGCACTAGGTGGCAACAGAGAGTCACCACCGTCCCCACCAGCACCAGAGGAAGCCGCAGGCGACCAAAACTGTTCTCCCAGGGTTTACAAACCTCAGGCCTTTTTACTCAGCTTTTAGCAGCACAGCACTTTTACACCTGTATTCTATTGGCAAACTCAAGGCAGAAAACTCGCAGTAAGTGTTCCCATATTTAACCGGAGGGAGAAGAGTGAGCATGCAGAAAAAGTGGAGGTTTTGTTTTGAACCGGTTACATTAATGCCTAGTTGCCAAGCATGCCCAAATCACTATCTCAAAAACAACTGTACAACTTAGGTACTTCTTTTTATCGAAAACTGAGAGATCTGCCTAATAAGCCTAAAATTCACCTCCTGCAAATGTAGCTTCCAGCACTAACTCATAGTTGCAGATGTAGTCCCCGTTCTGTCCCAGTCCAGGAGTCTGCAAGTCACTTAGCCACAATCTCAAGGTCCTTTTTACATGCTAAGCTTCTGTTCTTGTGAGTCTGACATTCTTCTTCAGGCCAGTCCCATTTAATATCTTTATCAGTGATCTGGACAAGGGTCCAGAGTACACCCTCAGCCAGTTTGCAGACAGCACCTAGTTGGATGGGAGTGTTGATCTGCTGGAGGGCAGGAAGGCTCTGCAAAGGGATCTGGACAGGCTGGATTGATGGACTGAAGCCAACTGTATGAGGTTCCACAAGGCCAAGTGCTGGGTCCTGCCCTTGGGGCCACCACAAGCCCAGGCAGCCCCAGAGTCTGGTGGCAGGGGCTGGGAAGCCATCTGGTGAAAAAGGACCTGGCGGCACTGGTCCACAGTGACAGACTGTGATCCAGTGTGTGCCCAGGTGGCCAAGAAGGCCAATGGGATCCTGGTCTATATCAGCAACAGGGTGGCCAGCAGGGCTGGGGCAGTGATCATCCCCCTTTACTTGGGACTGGTGAATCCCATGTTCGTTTCTGGGCCCCCCTCTACAAGAAAGACACTGAGATGCTGGAGTCTGTCTAGAGAAGGGTAACAGAGCTGGGAAAGGAGGCAGCTGAGGGAGTTGAGAGTGTTTAACCTGGAGAAAAGTAGGCTCAGGGGACACCTTGTTGCTCTCTTACCTTGTTGCTACTCTTTCAGGTAAAACTACCTGAAAGGAGGTTATAGCCAGGCAGGGATTGGTCTCTCCTCCCAGGTAACAAGTGAAGGGACAAGAGCAAAATAGACTCAAGTTGCTCTAAGGTGGATTTAGATTAAATACTAGGGAAAAATTTTTCATTGAAAGGGATGTCAAGCACTGGAACAGACTGCCCAGGGAAGTGGCAGAATCACTATTCCTGAAGATATTTAAAAGGGATGTAGATGTGGTACTGAGGAATGTGGGTTTGTGGTGGACTTGGCTGTGCGGGATTAACAGCTGGACTTAATGGCCTTGAAGGTCTTTTACAATCTGAATATTTTATGATTCTGCTCCCAGTGGTGGGTTTTTCTTTGTACATAGAAGAGGATAATTATAGTGACCAATAATTCTAAATAGTTTCATAGAACACATTTCCTAAAAAGAAATAACCTGGATGTTCCATAAACTGAAGACCAGCTTTGATTCATTGCTCATGCTATATTTTTTTGCTAGTCCCTAAAATGTGCTGTTCTAGTGGAAATCTATTGCCTGTCCCTTTCCCTTATATCAAAGTCTGCAGTATGCCTCTCTAATATTTGAAACCAAGAAACATAACTACAAAAGAGCATATCACTTCCTTTAAACTGTCATATTCAAAGAAAACAAACACCCATCTGGCATTTGTTTGGAGCATTATGTTACACCTTCTGTTAGCAACACACTGTTGAACATATTACTAAATTAACACTCTCAGTAAACCAAAGCTTACCCTAGGTCTTGGCTTGTACTGTCACAGGGAATTCAAATGTCAGTGTGTGAAAGACTTAATTCTCTGCTCCACCTGCTGCTGATGCCATAGATTGAAGAGGGTGATATCTGTACACATTGTATAAAAACTTGTCAAACAAATGTGTAACAACCAAAACACTACCTAAAAAAAAACTCCCAAACAACACCATCATATATAATTAAGCATTTTCACCAGTTTAAAACCAAAGACAGAAGAAAAACCTATTTTTAAAAAAATAGTTTCTCATTGCAATTTCTTCTGGTTTTAGTAGAGGCATTAAAAGTCAGTTGTCTTTTCTGAAGGCAGATGCTTAGCCTTTAAAAGTTTTTGCCTTACCAAAAATGTTTTCTGCGAGTAAATTCCTGCAACATCAAGTCATATTGAGATTATAAGAGAGTGTGACAGTTCTCTTTCTCCTGTTAGTTGTGGTAAAACCAATATGCAGGAATGCTTCATGAAATACCAATCTAGTTCTGTTGCACCCAAAGTCAATATCAGAACTTATTTTCTTTTTTATGCATACAACTATCAGTGTCTAAAACAGCACAGATGTGCATTTTTTTGAATACCTGGCAAGACATTTGGCTTTTAGTAGCTACCGCTTGTAGTTAAGGGATCTTTCCATTCCAGTGAAAAAATTAATATACCTCTCTCTCTTATGAAACTGAAATCTAAGAACAAAGTTCATTAAGTAAATTCCAGAAGCAAAGACAATAATTCCAGCTAGATTAAAATTTTGTGGTTTCTATTTTGTTGCAAGCAGCAAAAAGTTACCTCTTTAGTGTAATTTAGGCCATTCTAAAAGCCCTGCGTTAGGTGTATCAAGGAACATTTACTTTCTCCAAGCACATAAAAGATGTCTAAGACCTTTGATTTCTCAAAATATTGATTATTTATGGTTTATGAATTAGGAAAGCTTCTCTCTACTTCTGTAGATTATTCATTGCAGTAATAAACATTAAACTTAATTCTGCAGTTATCCACAATGACAAAAAAATACCATTGGACCTTATTTTGCAGTGCACAGTGGGAACACTCAACCCTATAAAAAGCCATAGAAGTGACAAATTACCTGAAGCCTTTATGGATATTAGACCATTTTTCTTCTGAGTTGTAAACTAGTAAATTATGTTTTTGACAAGTTCCTTGCTCACTCTATTTATTTATTGCACCTGGAATTTTCAAGAAGTCCTAAATTCACTCAAAACTTTGAAAATATCTTGCTATATGTACTTTACAGTAGATTTCCAAATGTGATTGAAAGAGCTGAATGGCCACTCTATTTCAACTGAACAATTGCATTTTGGGTAGAAGCTGATGCTGGGAGGCCTTAGAGTTTAGATTAATCTTAGTGCACACACTAGACTAAATTCTCTCTTTCTCCAAAAAGCATTCTAAACCAGAAAGAGTCTTTTCTCCTTCCTTCTTTCCTTCCTTCCTTTCTTCCAACTTCCAACTTCTCTATCTTCTAATGTCAGCTACAGTGATGAAAAAACATAAGAGAAATTCTTGTTGCCATGTTGTAAATACATTCTGATAAAGATGCCCCTGTTCTTTTGTTAGTTTTGGTTTTTGTCCTGTTTACCACATGGCTACAAGAGGCCTTCACAGTCATCTCATCCCTCCTGTACAAAGGGATCAGCTTTATCTAGGCCAGTACTGACAAATACTTGTTTTATATTTTCTTACAATCTTCAGTGGCAGACTCAAAGCAAGGTGTTCCCACACTTCCTTCTTCTTGCCATTAAAATTTTTTCTCTGTGTCTACCTTGAAACTTCCTTGTTGTGACTGAAGCTTGCTTGGATTCACAGCAATCACAGGAATGGGTTATACCCTTCCCGCTTGCTTGTTTGAAATTATCATAGCCCACTCAATCGTCCCCCTAATTTGTTCAATCTCTCCTCACAAATCACAAAGTTGCAGCTGTGGAAAGACTTGTCCAGCTTTTTTAAAATAGATAAACCAGGCTACTAAATATATAACAAGGAGCTATCTTAAATAGTTGTGCACTGCTCTTGAGATGGGCAATGTTCTGAGGCTACAGATGGATAATCCTACTTTCCATTAAGTTTACTTCCTGTTGTGCAAATTCTGATGAGCATGGTGGGCCCCTAAAGCGTATGGGAGGAAGATAGCTCCCCATTCCTTAATTCAGGAAGCTACAGATGTAAAGCAGGTGGAGCAAACAGAGTAGATGTGAAATTATGTCATTTTTGATGAGTATATTTCTACATGGTTGTTGCTTTTACAACTTCCAGTTAATGCCATTCTTAATATGACATGAAAACAGCTATGTTAGTTGAGGACTAGTAAGCTCAGAATCTGTAGAATGGACCATTTAACCGCTCTTTTCAAAAAATTTTTATATTCCATGCACAATTTTAAAAATTGCTTGGATTTTTTCCATATCAGTTCATGCTGTGAAGGACTTACAGGAAAGAAAAAAGATTATGCAAGCCATATACAAAACCATACAAACCATATACATTTTATGTTACCTAAATACCAAGAATTCAAAGTTAGTACCCTTATATTCTAGAGTGAAGTTCCTAAAGAACATTTTTCAGGAATACAGTTTCCTATCTCACTATTTTATAAAAATACCCTTAGATCCAATGTTGGAAATTTCAAACTGATGAAAAGAACACTGGTTAAAGAGAGACCATAGGACTCAGCCATATCACCTATATTCTCTTAATATCATCAGCAGAAAATATGAATACTTCCTCTTTCATGCATGGAACGTTTCTTTGTATAATTAAATATGCCTTTCTGCAGAGGGCAGTGAAGACAATTCACTCTTAGACAATCCAATGAGAAGATAACTGTAGTATGGGTAGGCCATTCATGCAGAAAATATCTATTCTACAGAGTATTGTGTATTT
>WAAG01021694.1:1120-27828 GCA_013390105.1 Tichodroma muraria
AAAAAAAAAAGGCTTTCTGATATATCCAAATACTCCAGGACAGACCTGGGAAACAACAACAAGAGCGAAAGGCAATAGAGTTTCTGCATGTCAATTCCTCCCACCCCCTGTTGTGGATATCAACTTGAAAAACAAAAATAAAAACCAGTGAAAACACGCGTGTTGCTGCTGATTTCAGGGGGAAGAGTCAGATAATTTTTTTCTTGATGAAGGAGTGGGGTGGACATCACAGTGCCCCCCACGTCGGTGCCCTGTCCCTGCTGCCCCTCCTGCCCTCACACACTGCCTTGGCTCATCCCTCCCAGCCAAAAGGCACTTTACGAGTGAGGGAGAGGAGGAGAAAATTAAAGGTAAAAAATGTAAATAAGAAATTTCCCTTGGTCTGGAAATGGGCCCAACTGAAAGCATGTTAATCTCCACCTCAGTAATTTGGTTCTCCTGGAGAAGACAGAAGCCCTGCTGCTGTGCCCTGCACTTCATAAATCACGTCTTTATGTGGACAAGGTCAGGGCACCTAACAGCTCAGACATGGGCCTTTGCAGTGGCTCGGAGGGCTCCGGCATGTTTATTCTCTCACACAGATCTCTGAGGAGCAGTCCAGCACGCTTCTAATTACTTTTGATTATTTTCATTTGCTCGGGTCAGACTGGCTTTGCCGGCACTGCTGGAGGGTGGGTTTCCTCCCCCCAGCCCGGCTGTGGGATGCAGGGGGATCAGCGCTGTGCCCTGCACCCCCTTCCCCCGGGCAGTGCAGGGCTCCAGGGACCCCTGGGGCTCACCCCACCAGTGGACGGGGTCCCCTTTTGGCAGCGAAGCCCGGAACCTCCAGCTGAGTCAGGGACCCCCACAGCTGCCCTCATCCCCCACCATAGCCAGGCAGAGCGGGACATTTACCAGTGCGAAACGAGAGGTGTGCAAAACACACATCCCCACCCCCGCCCCGAAAGTACCTACTGCCTTCGGGGAAAAAAAATAAACGACCTCGTATCCTTGCAAAAAAGTTACAGTGATGCATGTGCAGGCAATAAAAAAGTTGAAGGACCTCTGCGATGCCTGTGGGGACAGAGCTGTGTGCTCGGGGAGCTGCGGAGCGCACGCAGCCCCAGCCGTACACACAGGCAGAGCGTGTTGGTCTGCTCTCCCTGATCGCTGAGCAATCACAGCACAATCCATCGGGAATGCGCGGTGCCCACGCGAGGTGGATACACGGTAGGGACACGTGAGTGTCCCTGGCCGTGTTGTGGTCGGGGTGTGGGTGAAGCCATCCCCGTGCTCCCACAAGCGCTGCTGCTGCACCCCCTCTTATGGTCTGCACAGCTGCTACTTGCAGAAGCCAGCTACCCAAATACTGAGCAGAAAAGCTCTACTTTTTCTCTGCCATTAAAATGTCGGCTCTAAAATAGCGTGTTCCTACATATCCTGATCTGAGCTTGACAGCCCAGCCCTGTATTCTCATTGTGGTGTGAGTGATCCCAGCAGACCAGTGCCCTCGTGTCCTGTACCCAGGTGTGCCGGTGTCTCCATCACATTCCAAGGGTGAGGGTGGGTGATGGTGCCATCACAGCTGGTGGTACCCACGCTCCTCGAGCAGGGGCTGCCTGGTGGGTAGGAGTTTTCTGGCAGACACTGAGCTGTGCCACGGGGTTTTGAGCCTGCAACTTTTTTGGATACTGGGTGTTACTGAAAACCAGGAGAAGAGAAATCACAGCAGATATACCCACTTCATCAATCAGGAATATGTAAAAATGTGTCAGTGGCTGGTATCTAGTCTGTGTGATTTTTACTCCTGTCTTGGGGAGGAAATCCTGTGGCAGTACAAGATATTTGCCTTACTGCAAGCAAACCATGGCCCTCAAAGCACAGCACAAATTTGATGCTGAGGGATGCAGTGCTGCTGGTCCACACCCCTGCTGTGAGCACACTCCTTGCAATGCTTTCCTCCTCCAAACCTTTCCCTAGCTCTCCCTGCCAAGGCACGTGCTGTGGCGCTGGATTCTGAGGACTGTTGCTGTTTTCCTTTGGAGTGTTCATTACTTCCATTACAGAAGAGTCTGGAAGCCCTCAAATCCAGCCAGGGCCATTTTCACACTCGAGGTTACTGTACCACAGGGTGAGACAGCCCCTGCAGGAAGAGTCTGGCACGAGTTTGGCTACGGTGAAAGTCTGGGGAGAAACACACATTAGCCAGCTTGTCTTAGCACCTAGGAGAGCCAGGGCAAGGAAAGGCAAGGCTGACTGATGTGGGTATTGGCCTCCTGTCCACTCAGAAGCTGTGTTTTCCTGTGCTTCACCTTCCTCATGTTTTGAAAGGAAGCCAAAATCCTGGAGAATCTGAGAAATTCCATTGGTGATGTCCTTGTTCTGTATTTCCCTGTGTGCTGCCCAGCCTGAAAGGCTCTTTTCTTTCTTAACCAACCAGAGATAAAAGACCTTGAGCATAGCCCTCCAAATCCTACCAACATGACCAAAAAAGCACCTGAGGTTTTTTGTCACTCTCTCATTCATCCTTGTTGAAATACAACTGAATAAATCCCTCAAGTTTGTACCCACTGCTGCTTCCCATGATGTGCTCATCTGGAGATGGAGCAGTCGGACTCTTGAAGCCAACAGAGGGTCCATGTGGGGTGGCCAGAGTTCCCACCCATAGTAGCTGCTGCTTCTCTGCCTGAAAACACAACTTCTCACAGAAGCTGCCCTAAAAAAATGGAAGATCCCTAAGAAATACTTCCTGAGAAGGCATCGTATCCAGGAGGTAGGAAGCACAATATAAGGATTTTGTAGACTTCCTTTGTATGTGCATAAGAATTCAACAAGGTTCAATTAACCCTCCATTTCTTCCAATTTTTTAATTTTCAAGCCTTCTCATTTGACAAAAAATTTGAGGGCCTCCTTTGGAAGACTCTTTCCAGTCCCAGAGTGCTCATGGCATGTGAAGAGCCATGCAAGAAG
Organism: Tichodroma muraria; assembly: GCA_013390105.1. Classification (NCBI taxonomy): domain Eukaryota; kingdom Metazoa; phylum Chordata; class Aves; order Passeriformes; family Sittidae; genus Tichodroma; species Tichodroma muraria. The sequence continues at coordinate 4,070 of WAAG01021694.1, forward strand.
GTTGTGAGGGAGCAAGTTGTGGGGAACCATTTGGATTTAGGTACTATTCATGATCTGAAAGTGGAATTTGCAAGCCTGAAAAGATGAAGAAGAAAATATGGAAGCAGGGAAAATTCCAGGCTAAAGGAGACTGAAGGGGTTAAACAACAGAACTTTACACAACAAGAATTAATGTGGTGCATAACAGGTAATTCTATTTTAATAATCAATTTTAGGAGTGACTGGCTATTTTCAAAGCATTCCTGTTGTAGCCAAACTTTTAACTAGGCGTGCAAGAGTGGGCATAAACACCTGTGGACTTTATAAGAGTAAGAAGCAATTTATCACCCAATAAAAAGTCAAACACTCATGTTAAAATTTTCAGGTTTGCATTTGCTATTTTAAGTGTCACATGTGTGGATGGTTCTAAGGGAGGTTCAGAAGAAGTGGATACACATCCTACACACAGAAACACACGTGCACACAGCCAACACAACCAGCTCTACAGCAGGGAAGAGAACCTGCTTGAAAGCACCAATGTTACAGTTTCATCCCTCCTATGTTTTGTGTTAAACCCATCGTGATCATCGACCGGAGTTGTCTAAAACCTGAACTAAATGGGCATTAAGTCAGTTACCATATGAAATTATTGCCATTTGATTTTCAGATAAACCACAAAACTTGATGAAATAACATTGTTCCAGCTGAATTAACTCATCATCCCCAGGAAGAGAAGGTTGTGGAGGAAAGCAAGGGCTCTAATAGCGATGATCAATCCTCCTCCTATTGCAAGGCACTCGTCTGCAAGTAGAGGGATGCCCTACTGAAGGCCAGCTGGGGATCCACAGTGCCTCCAAAACATCTGCCTTTCCAAGCCCTGACAGTAGTGCTAAACATTATTTACATGTGGGTAGGAGAGGGAGAATTTTTTGTTACGGGCTTGTAATGAAACCATAAAAACATTAAAATCCCCATCAGTGGTTCAAGTCATGCTTGGTAGATAAATCCAGGGACTGAAATTCAGGAATGTTAATTTATTCAGCTGGTGGAAGAACATGCAAAGTTGATCCTTATCCCTTACTCAGGCAATGTCCCTGGGATTAAGCCATAAAGTGTTTGGGCAATAGTGCCCTGTGAGTGGCTCAGGCTCCCCAACACGGGCAGGCAGAGCCCTTGGTGTCCCCCACGCTGGCTGTGCTCAGGGTCCTGAGCAGCAAATGCTTAACTGGCCCCATGCGTGCGCAGCAGCCCACCTGGGCATGCAGGAGAAGTGCTGCTCCACATAAATTAGTCACACATGGGCAAAGGTGCCTAATGCATTTGGAAAAATCTTACCCTGAGAGCTACCTGGTTTGCTCTAAAAAGATTTTGCTCATCAGAAAAATTCAGGGCAGGGAGGGAGGAGAATATATTTGATGCAGGTGTCCAAATAAACCTGTCCTATAACCCATGGATCACAATGGGTTATTAATGAAATAGCTGTGAACATCAGCGTATCCTTGTGGCAGATTTCTTTCATAAATGAGTTGAACATTTTCCAATTTCAGGAAAGTGCTGCTACCTATAAACTTGGAGATTAAGGGCTTTTTCCCCTACGACTCATATCCCTCGGGGCACTTGTGTTCTGGCATGCATCCCTTATTTGCTGAAGAAATTTCAAACTTGGTAATTTAGCACCATACTGATAAAACAAAGGGGGGAAGGAAAAAAAAAAGCAGCAGTTGGGCATGCATGTGAAGGAGGAGAGAGGTGAGTGGTACAGCTTCAGGCATTTTTTTCTGTTTTTTTTTTTATCCACAAGTCAAACTGCAAATTTTTTGTGAGATTCATAGAGAAAACATTCCCAAGATACAACATATAAGATGCATATCAATCCACAAGCTGAGTTTTGCAGATGCAAAATGACCTGCAGTTTTTGAAGGAGGATGGAGGCTGGTTTATAACAATTTTTTTCCATATAATTTATTTAAGCCTAAGATGTTGGGCTAAATTTGCCACTAGCAGAATTATGAGTATTAGCATTATTAGCATTACAGCAGCACCTAGATGCCCCAGTGGAAACTGGGACCCTTTGTGGGTAGAAAAATAATAAACATGAGAGTCTGTCCTGAAAGCTTATAGTTGGCATGGATGGGATAAAAAGTTGTGCCAGATGGGAAGATTACCATTTTATTTTTACAGATGGAATATGGAGTTCTGCTCATGAAGAAAATCAGTGGCAGATTCTCATGCAATATTTTCACATAATTTTCATTCATTGAGAAGTTGTTTTTTATTCCTTTTGTTTGACTGCAATGAACACAAACTCCTCTCTGCCTACTGGTGCTTACAGCTTCTCATGGATAAATAGTGGGAGTCTGCTTGGTCAATGCCAGTTAAAACCAGTCTGCATGCTTTAATATGGCTCATCTGTAGCAGAAATTCTACTTTATCTCCCCCTTTTTAGCTAGGAAAATATTTTAGCCTTGGAAATGAGCAGTTGATGCTTTGGAACAGATCTTTAAACATAAGCACATTGTGCTGATTGGTGCCATAAATGAAAGCTCCTCCTATAGAAGCAGTTTTGGGGAGGATATGTCAAACTCTGCCTTTGACTTCTGTGGAAGAAATGTGAAACGGAGTTCATGATGTCAAGTCTTGTTGCTAGGAGTCCCCCAGCATTAATGCAAGTGCTGAGCATAAGACGGATCACGATCCCCACCAGGCAGAGGGGGAGAAACTGCCCCAACCACGCCACTGTGTGCTCCTAAACCTCACTAAGTGGCTGCGAAAAGCAGCAGGGAACGGGCATGTGCTCAGCTGCAGTTTTTTGGTTCCACAGAAGCAAAATGAGGCAATGTGTTAAGAACAGATGTCCTTCCACCAGGAAGGATTTCGAGGCTGCGTGATCTGTCTTGCTGAGAATCCAGTATAATAAATATGGCACTAAAGATAATTTTTTTCCTTATGCTTCTCTGTGCTGGAAACCTCACATGGGACAAAGCAGGAGATCCACTGGCTTAAGCAGCTGTTGCAGGATATTTTGGCTGAGGAAGGTGGTAATCTTTGTTGGTTTTTCAAGGAGTCATTGTGAGATCAGGATTGTCAGGTATTCCCCAGGAAAACACCAGCAGCCCCAAGTCCTGAACACAGCACTGACATGAGAGAATTGGCTACTTTGGGGCTGAACTTGTGGCCAGAAGTGTTGATCAAGCCCAGATAGAGTCCCATTTCCACACAAGATTCCTGTCACTCCTGGGGTCAGACAGGACACTCGTACCAGACCTGGGCTGTCTCTGGGCTGTCCCAGGGCTGTAGACGGAGGAGCTGTTCCAGCTCCAGACAAAAGTCAGTCCTGGATCCTCCCACTGCCTTCAGCTCCAGAACAGAGGGCTGGAACACGGTATTTTGGTGCGATATTTGTGAACCCTCCAGAAATAAATGGGAGCTAGAAGCTGTCCTGCCAGGCACTGTGAACAGAAGCTCAAGCCAGTTGTGAGTTGCACGAAGGACGTCTGTCAGCTTGGGTGATAAAGTAAGAATATCTGTCACGATATGAATGACCACAATTTTCCTTAGAGCTTGTGGTGCATTTAACAGTGCTATAAAAGATACAAGTGGGAGTTATGAGTGCTCATGAGCACTTCAGAATTAGTTAATTATTTCATTCTCTAAATTAATTCATGAATTTTGTCTCAAATGGAAAACAGTAGATTGAGATTGAGGTTGCTGTGGACCAGGAAATATTTCTATGGAAAGAAGAAACTGAATTGGTTTGAATGATTTATAAAATGTGAGGGTTTCATTCCAAAATATCATTTATATGCCCAGAAATCTACGCAGCAAATCTAATCCAGCAAAGGAAAATGAACATTCTCAATCCATGAATAAAGATGGGAAGTAATTCTGCAGCAGATTCAGCGTGTACCTGCCTATGTATGACAAGTAACTGATCTGAAGGCTTTTTACACATCTGTTAGGTTTACATTTACCCCGAATTTAGGAGACAAAACGTGGGGACAAATAACCTGCCAAAAACCTTGAAAAAAACAGTAATAATGACAGCTACTCCCCACACTGAGTTAAGCACATCCTTCCTTCCTTAATGCATCCACTGATGGGAAAGAAGGAGGAAGGTTGCCAGAGGCAAAGATTGACCAAAACCCCCAAAACTCCAGTAAATCCTGTTGCTTTTGATAGAGTGCACCTCCACCAGTTTAAGGGGTGCAAAAAGAATAATATATAAATGGGGTTTATGTGAAGAGGATATAACAAAGACCTTGCTGACCAACCAGCCACATGAAGAGTATGGTGGCCATGGATGGCATTGTTCCAGGTGATTCATTGCAGCTCCAGTCAGTAGCCAAGTGTCCAGCAGACACGTCTGAAGTGCAGTGACCTTGGCTGGCGTGAGTGAGGCCAGTAGTAAAAGCAAATGGAAGTTAAAATGAAAGATGTATATTTTTAGAAGAATTTGTAGTGTTTGGAGTCCAGCTTTAGATGGCTCAAGAGTATTTTGTAAGCCAAAAATCTGTTCTTCGCTTCTGGTTTGTTGATTAAATATACTTGTTACCAAGAACTTCAAGCAGGAAAAAATTTAAAAGAGACTTTTGCTAAGATATTGTTAGCTTCAGCTGCAGCACTGAACAACTCAAACATAATAGCTCTTCAGATCTCAAGTTATTTCCACTGACTGCCGTATAATCAGCACGTTAGATCTGGGTGCCTCTTCAGGCACAGTTATTTGTGTGATATATACAGATCGATACCTATTGATTTTATAATTTTGATTCATCTCTATGCAGTGATTCAGTTTCACATCATCTTATTTATCAAGCTTTTCTCCATGCCTTTCCTTCGAAGCTTCCTGACACTTCCAGGCCACTCAAGGAGGGTCCCACCACAACCACTCCTTTTGCCCCTGCACCCAGTATCAGTGGACACAAACTTGGTCACATTCCAAGGAATTTTGTATGCAAAGAGCCCACACGGGGTACCCAGGGTTGTTAATGCATGAAGATAAAGTTCATAAACCACCTTTGCTAATGCCATAGCCCCACTGCCCCTGCTGGATGTGGAACCACTCCCCAACTTTCCCTGGAGGCTTTGCCACCCCAAAGGACTGGGTGCAGCCACGTGTTTCTTACCCAGTGGCCATGCCTTCAAACTTCCCTTTGTGCTGGTTTATGAAGACATGAGGGGGATAAAACTTGGCACTGAATATTCAAATTTGTTCTTGTTGCCCCTGAAGCTTTTTTGGACCTGTGCTGGCACCTGAAGCCCCTCCCTGCTGCAGCTGCTCCTGTGGACACAGCAGCAGACTGAGCAGAGGAGCTGGCACGAGAAGCCCGACAGTGACTGATTAACAGCGACCTGCTTGAAACACTGGAGGAAACCAACCCCATTGCTGCCACTGACAGGGCATCAGGGAAATCCTGTTAACCCCACTGCATTGCATATATGCAAATGACAGCAGATTAACGAGCCTCAGCACCGCCACCATTCCCACTGTGCTTACACCACTTTGCATCGCAGCAAATTATGCCTGGACACCCACGAGATGCCCCAAGCAGACTGAATCATGATTTAGCAGCTCATGTCTGCCTAAACTCCAGCTCAATGGGGCAACCCCAGGTCTCCAGTGGCGTGCCTGCTGCTGGCAGCCCTTTGGCAGCACTGTGGTGGCCGGCGGTGACAGGATGTGGAGCAAATGTGGTTCAAAACCACCCGCTGAAATTCATTTGGTGAATGAATTTAAGGCAAACAGGAGAAACTTCTTTATGTTGAAAATGCCCAACAAAAAGAACTGAGCTCCATTCTATTGGAACGATTTCCAAATGTTTTCGGAGAGGTGCTGAAGGCAGCTGGGATGTACTGCATCTGTGAAATGAGAGTTATTGGGGTGGATGCTTTTGGAAGGGAAACAAAAGGGATTGATGAGGACTAAATATTTCAGGGGGTCTCACACACTCCAGCAAAATGGAAGCATGGGCTAATTACAAAATAAGACCTATCACCATGCAAAAATAAATGACTTCAGAAATAGCTTTGGATATCATGTTAAAAGCACCTTTGGGAACAAAAAGGTGTTATGCTAAAAACAGGAGATCTAAAGAGCCTCTTATTACACATCCATTACATTTTCTGAGCTGTCGCATTTAGTTTTTGAAGTTCTGTACACATGATACAGCAAGGCAAAACATTTTATGTACCATAAGAAATTTGAAACAATGTTTAATGTTCAGAAGATAAAGTTAACAAAACTCCACTTCAGTGGCTTTTTTATTTCTCTATTTTACGACCTTTGGAGAACTTAAGAGTAAAAGGAAACAAGAAGGAAGGATAAGCAACCATACGCTCCTGCTTTTTTCTACATTGCTGATCAGAGCCCAAGGCAGAAATCGTAATAAAAAATGTCTTCTTTTTAATATCTAAATAGGAGCTGTTGAAACACTGATGGTACAAAGTGTTTTGGGATGGAAAGCATTTGTCCCTCTTGCAGCTATCAACAGTCATATGTTACATGATTTTCCGATTTTTTCCCTGAAATTACAGAAGCCCATCACGTCTTCACGACCATTTGGAACAGTTTTTCTGCCGTTTCTGCTTTTTCTAAAACCAAAACCAGCCACAACAACGACTAGCTACAAGCACCAGGCAATTCAGATTATTGACATTTTCTCTGTTCCTCCTAAATATCCTTGGTTACATCTTGATGACATCGATAGCAATAAGTACTGAATTTATTGGACAGTGATCTCCCCCACAAAATTCCATCCTGCTGGATGCTAAAATGCTCCTGATGCAGCTGCTGTGATCATTGATGTTATAGCACAAACACACACACAAAATTCACTTCCTAACCCAAGCACCCACTTCAAATTCAAGTTGCTCATTTCCTTTGGAAGGAGAAGGCAGCCACAAACGAAAAAAAAAGTGAATGTGATGGGAGATTGATGCGAGTTTTAGAGTAGTGGTGTAGTTCACTAATTTATTGGCCTAATGAAGAAAAAATTGACATCTGAGTGGCATGAGCTACGCCAAACACAGCATCCTGCCAAACCTACATTAGATGGAAACAGGTGCTTAGTTTAAACTGTCAAAATCTTCCGCGGTAGAACATCTATGCTACTTGTTAATAGAGGGTCTGGTAGAAAGTGAGGGATTATTTTTGCTGGTTTCAGGAGGAAGATGGAATGGAAATAGCAAGAATACCAGCAAATTTTTATGAAGTGTATTTTGCAACATATCTTGAATGAGTAATCACTGAACTTCTAAAAAATGCTATGGCTTCAAGACTGTATTCAAGTATATTTTGAACATTTCTTACCATGTTTTTATCATGTCTGTTATTTCTCTCAATGACAGACCTTTCTTTCTTTAAACTAGAACTTTCAATGGGATATCTTCTATTACAACCCTTCAGATTTACTATCTGTGATTCAGAGGTAAGTCTGAGCAAATCAGAAGGGATTTTAAGGGCTAGACTGTGTACCTGCAATCCAAGTTCATGTGGTCAAATTCATTCCTGGCATAACTTCACTGAACACTTTGGTGCTTTTTTACTAGGGGAGAATTTGTACTTGGATGGATTTATTACTGGCATGAATTTCAATGTTCAAATACAACTACTTAGGGTGACATCCTTTGACTAAAATCAAATGTATAGAGAAAAAAGACAGGTGAGCAACTTGGGAGCAGACTGATGGTGTTTTGAAGGATGATATCCATGCAGGATAGATCTACAGCACCTCCTTAGCTGATATTATGGCTTTCTAATTATGGTAAAGGGTACAATAAGTTGGAAGGCGCCTATAGCAGAGCAGCAGAATGCAGCTCCCCTCCCCTGGGTTTAAGACCAAGGGTGTGATGGCAAAAACAGAGAAAAAGACCTGATTCTTCAGGAGCTAATTCATGATCCTCAGCCATCTTCATTTCATTGGAAAAAATATTCCAAACACTTCTAAGAGTAAACTCTACAGGGGACTCGTGTCACTCATGACTGAACAAGCAAACAGCCCGGGGGTGGAGCAGGAACCAGTGAAGTGGGAGACCCACATCCCACCAGGACTTCACTGGTGGTGTAATGGGGTTGATGATTGCCTTGGCATTTCAGGTGAACATGGAGTTAATGTATGGAGCCTTTAAAAAAAGATCTTTAATGACCCACCAGCCCTCTGAAACTTCCCAAATCTGAAAGGACAACTCTATACACGTAACCATTGTGTGGGCTCAACCCCGACCTGGGGTAAGTGTCACCTCCTGAATCACAGGGGATGCTTCCAGTAACATCAATATTTTCCATGGAGGTCTCCCAGCCAAGCCTGCCTTATCCCAGCCCTGCTTGGAAGGTCTTCCAGGGCTGAAGCAAAGGTGGTATGGCTGGAGACCAAGCCAAGGCATTATTTTATTTTGTTTTGGTTAGCAGAGTTGATATTTGGTCAAAGGCTCCTAGCTGTGAAATGATGAGGGGCTGCCAATTTCTAAGCTAAATGTTGTACATTCATATCCTGCTACCACTAACTCCATTACGATTAGTCAGGAGTGAACTTAGAAGGTTCAGAAATAACATTTGGATAAACATCCCCATATTTTGGATGCTTATCTGAGCCTGACCCAAATCCCCTGAGTATGCAGAACTGAGCTAAAAATCTGGCAAGAATGTTAATTTCCTCACTTTTCATTTCTCTCTTGAAGGCTATATTTGCAGTTTAAGATATTTCCTTTAATTGGAATTAGCATAATACATTATTTCCCTATGGTGAGAACAGCTTTTCTGTAGTACTCTGCCTGTTTGGATTTTGTCCAAGGAAGTACAAAAGGGGATGAAAGTGAACATGAAAATCCAAAGTAAATAAGTGAACCAAACTCTTTAAACCCCACAAATGGGTAGATTCTGCTTAAGGCTTCCCCCAAAATAAATTACTTGGTCCAACCCTAAAATGATGCTCTTCCTTTTTAATGGTGCCTCTGTACTGGTGCTAGCCATATCCTTGTCACATTCATTTGGTAAAAATTAATAATTAATAATGATTTATGCTTCGGGGAATTTTGTGCCCTTTTTTTTTCCTGGGATATATCATTGTTTCTGATAGCATCTGATTTATTTAATTCCATTAATTATCAACACCTACAAAAATATTGTGACAGGTATGTTGACTCTTTGGGGAGCTTGGAGTTACAATCAATAAGTGTTTCTCCTTGCAAAATTTGCAAATTATAAGACGCCAACTCCATGCCTATACTGAATTCTGTGATATTTTCTGTGCAAGTATAGTATTTAATCAACCAATGGAGCCTTCAGATGAGAGGAACTTCACATCCAAGTTGTACACGGGAAGCCCAATCGGCTGTTGGGAAGACCCAGCCCATGCAGGTGCGAATCCAGCTGCTAGACCTGACCTCACTGCAGACCTTGGAGTGAAGGCTCTAAAATGAAAACCCTGCAAATACCCAAAGAGAGGTTCTTTACAAATTAACCTCTTTGCAAATCAGCTGGTGATGCGAGGTACACTCGGAAGGACACGAGTGACCTCAGACCCTTTCCGAGCACGGGGCTGGGAAGGTCGTGTCAGCACCCAGCTGCTCAGCCTTCCTCCTGCCACTCTTCCCAAGCAGAACTAATCATAGCAGCAGCCTGTGCATGCGTGTGGAGGGACAAGCACAGCACATGGATACATCCACGCACATCCACAGACCCGAATGTTTGCTCACATTTAATAACGAGCAAAACAAATAAAAGTGAGTATTGACATGAATGCCTGTTACCCAATGCTCCCAGGGAAGAAAGGCAAGGCCAAGTGCTATTCCATAAGCAGTACTCAGAAATATTCCTCTCCAAGCTCAAATCCAGAACATGGCACGGAGACCAGCTGGAGCACCGAAACAGAAACCCAGCCTGGTGTTTCCCGACTCCCAGCTCCTTATCAGGGAGATCTGGGCAAGCTGCCGGGCAGTGACCGAGGGCTGGGCCGCTCCTCCCTGCCAGCCGGGACGGGGCCGCATGGGAAAGGAGAAAATGTCATCCAGCCCGAACACAAAGGGCAAGATGGTATCTCACTGCTGGTGTGGTGAAGTCATGTACTAGGAAAAATATATTTAGCTGTTCCTTGGAAGTCCCCAGGAGGCTGCAGAGCTGGTCTGATACCAGTCTTGTTCACTAGCCCTAAAGCACCGTGTGAGACACTCATGGCTGTGGCACAAAGAGGCTCAGAATGACAATTGGCCCCCATGCCAGTGACCCCAGGAGCACTGTGGGAAGGGGGGATGACACTGCTTACACAGCTGGGAGCATGCCAATACTGAAGATGCCAGCTTGATCAAAGAAAACAACCAAGATCACACAGAGAGATCTGCTGTAAAGTCACCAGAAACGTACCCAAAGTGAAGAGCGAGGCATGAAATATTCCCATCATGAAATCCTGACTCCACTGAGGGCAATAGAAGAGCCCTGCCTGCCCGCTGGACAGAGAGGGCAACAATTCAAGTGTTTGTTTAGCCGTCAGAGGAGGAACATTACTTGGTGTACAGCCCACACTGCTTTGTGATAAACATGTTATAAAACAGATATTTGCACAGACTGCGTACAATGGGAAAGTCACAGGGAAAGGTGGGGTTGAAAAGTGGGTTTATAAAATTATTAAAATGCCATGGAAGAGCACAGGCTGGAGGATGGTGGCAGTTCTGTTCTCCTGGCTCAGCATTCTGAATTTTGTTGTTTCTTCTGCTCTTTCTTCTGTCACGTTACCATAATTTTACAGTTGAACTCATCAGCTGGCATTAGCCAGAGTCACCCTATTTAACAGCACCATAAAACAAACAATCCAGAAGAATTTGTCTCTGCAGCCATGTACTTTATAAGGCACAAGTCTGAATAAATATGTAACTGTTCACACCCTTTCAGAAGCGCTGGAAAAGGAACACACTGAACCCAGAGCACTGATTTATATCTAAGGCAGCATTGCCTCCAAAATAAGAGTGAAAATGTAGGTTAGATGGATAGTAGGTGCTACAAAGAGTAATTGCTCTCTTGTTTTACACCTTAGAGATCTGTGTGGGGTGGGCAAGAGCCCAAGACAAGATAGAAAACAGCCAGCCTGAACGCATGGACTGGAAACAAAGGACAGTCACAGCTCATCCTACCTGATTGAAAATACCATTCAAAATCATAATGTGCACTATAAATCAAGATGAAAGGTGGGAGGGTTGTCTCTCAGACGCTTCCCTCTACTTTCCTGGTAAGGCATGGAGCCCTTCCAAAAACACACCAGCTCTGCGTGCAACGCCTGAATGGCTCTGTGGAACTGCACGGCCACTTGCAATGCATGAATTCAATCAGCTGAAAAGACCCACTGAATTTAATTGTGCTAATAAAAAGGAGGTTATGCATCCTCACTGACCACAGGGGGAAAGTTGGCAAATGGTTTGAGATCCTATCTTCACAATTTCTCCTGCACAGGCTGGGAGAGCAGAGAGGATTACTCCTGGGCAGAGCTCTTGGGCCCAGCAAGCTGAATCTTAATAAATGAGCAAGCATACAGGCTATCTGTGTAATTTTTGTATACACACTGTGATTTACTTTGTGAAATCCACATGACAAATAATAATTAGCGATTGCACTATAAACCCTCATTTCCCAATGCTCAGTACCAAACCGAAGTAGCCACATGATTAAAGACTTTGCCTCTATTCTTAATGTCAAAACGTTAAAAAAAAGAGTTAATTTGGGAAGGGAATTATTAAGGTCAGGTTGCTTGAGATTCACTCTGATGTACTCTAAATGATGTGTTAAATGATGATTTCCAACACAGCCTGTAACAGTGAGTTTGTTTGGAATGACATTTGTTGTGGCACCAGTGGCCACTACGAAGATGAATTTATATATACACTTAGAGCACCTGCCTGCAGAGGTGTCGTGGAGAAGTTCTGCATGAGCAGATGACAACAGATATTTTGCAAGCACTCACAAACTGAATTTGTGCTCCAAAATAGCAATGAAAAGGTTGTCTAGAGCGCTTTCTCCACTTCTTTCATGAAATGCTTGCAACCACGCTCTCAGCTGTTGTTATTAAGCATTACATTGTGATTTCTTCAGCAAATAGCACTCCTTTAGCAAACCAGCCATGCTGCTGTGGTTTCTTGCAACCTGTTTAAATTTTAGTCGTGCAGGTTTTGTAGAACTGCAACTGATTGGCTACATGATTGTGAGCAGTGACATTTATAAATGAATATAATGTTTGAAATTCTATTCAGACTGTATTTAGGCACCAGCATCTACACAAACAAAGCTCTGATGCTCTAATATTAGCAAAATACTGATAGAAAGATGACCTACACAAAGGCTGAGTAAGGAGCAATGATGGATTTGTCCACTTCTCTTTCAGCTTTGTTAAGGAACCCTTCCCAGTGAAGTCACTTCTTTACTCTGCAAACATTGAGCTCCACTTTTACAGCTCTGTGATTTTAGATAAATACAACAGTGTCCATGTCAGGAGACAAATGCCACCTTCCCTGAGGACAATGATCACAGTCAGAACTCCTCTGCTGGGGATCCCTTTGTAGTTTGGCTATCAGGTGCCATCTGCTCATCTGCCTTGCTTTCCCTTCCCTCTCACACATCCCAAATGTGCCACCCTCATACCAAAATAGTTTGTGGAGTTTTCCATCTTGTTACAGTGACCAGGACCCAGCAGGATGCTTTCCACCAAACTCTTCCCCAGTTTCTAAGGCCTGAGAAGATGTACTCAGTGAGAAAATAATGGTTTTTTGAGCTGACAGCCCTCCTAAAACACTAACGGTGGCTGCCAGTCCCTAGTGATTCCCATGGGATTTGAATGCAAGAGCAGCTTCCACCAGTGCACAGCACCAAGTGGTTTCCCAAACAACACCCAGCAGTGGCCTTTATGCTAAAACCAGTTGTGTCTGAAATGCCTGCTGGGTTCAGCTCATACGCAGCCAAAAAGCAAGTCTAACTTCCCAAGTGCTGCCTTTGCTTTCACATGCTTTTTTCTTTACTGCTTTTCCACTGTCTGGCATTTACAGTATACCCGCAGAGGTGGAAAGGCTCATATTTACCGCTCTTTCCTATCAAAGCTACTTTAAATTTAAGGCACAGTGCTGTTTCCATTTGGAAATTTTTTTGCACGAGCCATTTACAAGACCTTTACAAGCCATGGTATGCCAAGACCTCTCCAATTTCTCCAGTTTACTGCAAAGGAGTCTGGCTGGCATGAAGAAGGCTCCACCAACCCACCATCCCACCCAAACTCCAGCTGGAGGACAGTCACTGCTACCTATGGACAGCAAAGCTGCAGGTAGGAAGAAGGGAAGACTGGTGGGCAGTGGAGGTAGGAATCAGTTTTTTATGCTCCAGAAGTCTTTTTCCTGGGACACAGAGTTAGCCTGGCTTCTGGCAATTTCTTCAGTTTGGATGGGATTGATGGCAGAATGAGCAAGTATACTCATTAAGACCTAAATACATCTGAAAATATATATAAATATATCTAGATTTCTGTTAATAATGGTGTAAAGCTCTTCAAACCTTGGTACAATTCATTTCTTAGCTTGCTACCAGCCTCACTGCTACTGTTTCCATCATCTGGGATGGGATACATAAATGACCTTCTACCATAGCCCTGGTCAGCAGAGGTTTGGTGCCAGCTTTGCAACAAGAAATCATCATCTAATGGCCTCAACTAGGGCTGAAAGCCAGAATTTGCTGCCATTTATTGTTGGCCTTAAGTCGTTACTTCGCCTGTGAGCCTCACACGCTGCCAAGCAGAGGCAGCACCAAGCACATAGGAGCTTTTTGGGAAACTGGAGAGGATTTGGGTTCTCAGTCTAGCTGGCTCTTTAGAAATTAAAGAATTCATACCACTTGGAAAGAAATTAAAGTAAAATCATGCCATAGCAAGGAGAATTGAAGAGAAGTAAGAGGTGGGAGGGCATTAGGAGCAGCAGGAGAAAGGCCAAGGAGGGCCCCTGGAGAGAGCAAACAGGGCTTTCCCGGGGCTGGGCTGGGCTCAGGACCACTTCTGGCTGCACTTGATGGATTCACAAACACCCAGCACAATACACGAGTGTAACATAAGCCTCAACTCCTCGAGATTAGCCATGGCTGGGAAATAATGTTATCGCTCCCCATTATACCTCAGGAGCCCTTGAGAAAAAGTCCCCAAAATTCCCACGAGCTTTGAACGAAGGTGAGATTTTCCCCTGGTGCCCATCCTCCTTTCCTAGGAGATCTTGTGTTCTGCGTGTGTCACATTTTCTTAGTCCTTTCCCAGCCATGCAAGAGTTCAGACTTCTGCACAGCAGTTTCACTCTCTATGAAGATGCTGCCTCTCTTTCATCATCTCTCTCTCCTCTGCTAAAATTAGGGATCTAGGATTTTCCTGCTGGGTCAAAACCCAATCTCCTTCCTCACAGGGGCTCAGTTTAAGTACACATCACTGTGCCAGATGGTGACTGTTAGTACCACCCAGTTTCATCAGTTATCAAGGGCTAAAGTTGCACTTCGAACAGTCATCAATCAGTAGGAAAAAATACGCATCGAATTAAAACTCCCAGCAAACTCCAACACCTTAGGGCTTTTTCCTTTTACAAGCAACATTTTCTTCCACTGAAAACAGAACTACTTGTGCAGGTGGTTTTTAAACACAAACAGCTGCTCCATGGAAATGCAGTTGGGGAAAATTATTCAGGGAAAAAAGGCAAAGACAAAGCCATGGGTGTGGAGCAAGAATCCATACAGCCCCAATTCCCAGGGAAATATAGGAAGGGTAAAGAAACCTAAGATACAAACAGTAAGTGGAATTTCCATTGCACTGGTCCCAATAAACACACTGGTTTTGGGGGAAGGAAAGTGGGATCAAGGGACCAGAGTGAGGCAGTAGGTGTTGTGAGGGAAAGCGTGGTGGAGGGTTACGGCTCGTAAAAATCTGCTTCATCTTTCAGTGTCAGAACAATGCCCGGGTGTATGGTGGGCTGTGTTATCAGCCAGGAAAACAGAGCAAGGCTGGGATAAACAGCACCAGACTGCCAGGGGTTTGTGGTCATGATTTACTCCTGCCTTCCCAGACAGTTCCTCCTTTCTTTCTGCTTCATTTCTGTTGATCTGTCCATCTTTTAAAAGGTTCGGTAAGACATAGCTATTTTTAGTATTGTCGCCATAATTTTAATCACCAATACAATGTTTTTTGGCTCTACAGAATTTTTAAAAGTCCTCAGTAGTTGTATTTTGACCAGAACTACCAAGATCACAGACAAATACTGCTGCTCTTTTCTTATTCCACTAATTTTCTCTGTAATGTCTCTCTTCTATCTATGAACTCTTTTATCACCTCATTCTCCTTTGCATCCCCTCAAGTAAATCTTCATGTTCAGGGCACTTTGGTGCGTGCCGTCTCCGTGTAGGGACACAATGTCAACTCCCCTTCTAATTGCAGACTGCAGAGGCAACCCTCGAAATGCTGCACTTTCTTCAGCCCTGCCCTCCAGACAGAGGAGGCTTTCCCTGCAAACACCCCCAAAGCTATTTCATGGGTTTCCTCCCAACTCTCCTTCAAATTCCTCTTTGAATTCATAAGGATTAATCTCCTGGTATTCTGCAGCTGCTGTCAAGATGACAAGTTCTGGGTTTCCTCCTCTCTTATATGCATCCATTAACGTTCTCTTGGACTGAAAGATCCTAAAGCAGAAATTTTCTCTGTGCCCTTTATTCCCCACCTAGGTCTCCTGGCTTTTTCTGTCCTGTGGTGAAATCTCAGAAACGTTTGAGTAAACACTGAAAAAAGTAATTCCTTACAGTTTGTACACATAGGAGAGTAATGAACTCAAATAATAAGAGCAAACCCAGTGCCACCTTCCTACCTGATCAGGTGTAATGTCTCTGCAATAAGAACCCCATTACTTTTCCTGGTACCAAGACTGTATAAAATACTTCATGCACAGACATGAAGATGGAGTCTCACCTTGGGATCTGCATTCCAGAAAATCACATTTGCTGGAGAAGAGGTGCAATGAAAGCCAATCTGATGCTTCTGAAGGCCTACATGGAACTTGTTAGTTCCGTCATTATTTTTCCCTTTCTTGTTACTCTGTTGTGTCAATGTTCTTTGGAGGCAGAGACTTTGCAACAGGATAAGCTCTTTTATCAAACTGAATTAGACCAGTAGTATCCCAAACTGGGAGAGTCTGAAAGCCAGACAGCCCTGGAAGGTGTGCAATGCTTTCAGCAGACAAATCAGTAGCAAAACCTTAAATATTCAGGAGGAACACAGAATAATCAATTGGAATATTAGCATGCTGGTAAAATGATTAAAGTTTGGCGTTACACATATTTTCAAATGTACTGACACTTCATTCTCATAAAGACCAGCTCAGTTATGTTTGATTTGTATTCATTTCCTATAATGTGAATATATTTGCTCAAAATTGCTCTGTAGTAAATCACCATCACAGAAATAAGCTTATATTTATTCTTAGCATTCATGAATTGCATGGTGTTGGACCACCATATATTTAACACCTCCGAAGAAATCCAACCTCAACTTTTAAAAGCAACACCTTTATATATCATTATGGACATTGTTTCCTTAACAGTTAATCACATGCTCTCCAATCAAAAAGGTGGTTTTCACCTTAAGAGAGAAAAATGAGTGACTCTATAGTTTGAAATGCAAAGCCCTCTACTTGACCTTTTGATGTGAAAAACCCCATTGGGCCAGGTCCTGAGTGTGCTGAGCACTCTCACCCATGCACTGAGCACCCTCGGCTTCCACTGAAGCTGACAGAAGTTGAAGGCATTCAACAACTTGCTGGATCAACCCTGTAATCACTAAAAGCTCTCTCCAAAGTGATATAAATATGGACAGTCAATTCACTTCACAGATTTGGTCCAGCATTAGGGTTACTTTAAAACCAAAGCTGTCGGAGAAAATGTTGGATCTATGATATGACTTTGAACCCAGGTCACTAAAATCTTTCTTGACGCAGCATCTTCTTTGGGATTCTTAAGAAAGCTAAACCTGCAAAGACAAATATTATGGCAACAAAAATAAATGCTTGAGTTTTTAACCTTTTCAGGGAAAGTAATTCCTTCATTGGCTGCAGCTAAAACTTCCTACCTTTCTTTCCCTTTTTGTTGTATCTGTGAGTAATTTCTTCAGTCACATTGTTTATATGAAGTGAAGTTATTCGTAATCATGCCTTAAGAGTATGTACACAAACTGGACATCCTAATAGAGCACTATGTATTAAATTCCTGATTGTTTGACATAAATTCTCTCTCTTTCTTTTACTCAGACAGGAAGCTTCCCATTTATTTACGAATAGGTTAAGACCCTAGTCATGTTCCTAACTGTGTTCCTAAGTGCTAACATATATTAAGTAAATTTAGAGCCTCTTCTGCATAGGAAACAAATTAAACTGGTTAAACATGGAGAAAGACTAAATGTAATCTATCTTTTGTCATGTTTATGATATCGGAACGCATCTTATATGAATGTTCCAATTTGGCTGTTACAGCAGATGGGTTGCTTATGATAAACCACAACTACAGACAGAGAATGTGATTAGTATAAATCATAAAGAAGATAAATAATGAAATTCTTTGAAATAACGGTTAAATATTTAGACATTTGGTTTCCAAGCTTGCTTGCATATATGAAATAGTATTCTCTACCGATGGAAAGAAATGGTCTCAACAATAATCATATTGGGACAACTAATAAGGTCTAAAGGACATATTTGCATTTAGAGACCTCTTTGGATTTATACAAAATTTGTATACACTGGAAAGATATTGGTACTCAGGGGAATAGTCCTAGATGGAAATCTGTATAAAAAAGTAAAAACAACTCATGACTGAGCCATTTTTCCATAGGTCAAGGCACACTGGACTTCTCCTCTGTGCTTCTTTGTGCAAAGTGCGCAAGTCTGGGAGAAAAAGTGAAGTCTTGTCTTTAACCTCCCTTATTTATAGCTGGCCTAGCTGAGGCAGGTACCAAACCTCAAAATTATTACCAGGCAGAACTTCAATTTTCCAATTCATAAAAGTCCTAGAAACCTGATTTCTACCAGTAACTTAAGAAGGAAGATTAGTGTGCAAATCCAATGAGGGATACATACCACTGAGCTTACAACTGCACCAAAGAAAGTAATCCACTCTCAGGGATTTTATTTTTACTGGAAGCTTTACACATTTCAAAGGTGGGTATGAAGTCCAAGTTCCCCTCAGAGAGAGATCAGACTTCTTGAATGCAACCCTCATCATCCTCCCTAGACGTCTAGAAAATGGGTGAATTGCCCCCAGGAGATACTACTCTTTTTGAACTGATGGTCAATTTAAATTACTGAACAGTAGATGGCTAATGTAGGTCAGATGTCTAATGATGGCACTTTATGGGGCTGATGATGGAGATGACAATCTTGGTGTTTCGGTTTTACATACCGCTAGTGTATTTTGCTTGGTGAGTGCCCAGAAGAACAAAGCTTGAGCACACAGCAGTTAAACAAAAAACCATCTATGAGCTGTGTTAGAAAATGAAATTAAACCTGTGCCTCCTGTCATAAATAAGATACCTGCCCTGATTTTATTCAGAGTAGGGCTAAGACTTATCTTCCTCTGAGTTTTCCATGAGACACACATCATTTTACGTCATTTGTGGTTAGTTCTATTTAATCCCTACAGCAGTGAAAGCAACTGAGGCATTCATTAAATAAAGATATTGGTATATCCACAATGGCATCATTCGTCTGCCCAGATCCTGGCATGACACATCCCAGGCATCCAAAGGCTGCAAGGGCAACCCAAAGCCAAGTGCAGGCAGCCAGTGCTCCCCTCCCAGGAACTGATGCGTGACGAAATACACAGAAACTGGAGCACACGTGGTGCCCCTTTCTTTTAAATTAAGGATCTTGCCTTTTTAAATGAAGTGATTATGATGAGGGCAGTGGGATTAAGAGAGGACTGGGGCCTTTTGTGCAGGTGGTTTCCCTAATAGGAGACTTTCTAGCAAGAGAGCACTATATATTCTTCAGGCTCAAAGCTGATCTTCTATTAAAACCAATTAATTCATTGAACAGGCTTGTATCACTTTACAGTGCCCGGGCCTTTACTTAAAAGAAATCAATTGTATGAGTACAGCTGAGAAATAACCACTATAATAGATGTTTTAGCTCTTGCTTTTACTTTTCTCTGATAGCCCTTAAGGTGGTCAGAGGTAAAAGCTAAAGATGCATTGTAGCCTGAGGGATGATTGAATGAAAAAATGGGGGATGGGAGCAGAGCTATGCTGATAGACCAATTTCCCACCACTGCAAGCCTGCGCAATTGATTGATGAATCCTTGCTCTGTCAAGAGGCAGCCCTTCAGATTTGATCACATAAATACTCATTCAACTCAAATTCTGCTTGACAAGCCTCAGACAGCTTTGTTCTGTCACAGATATCATTGGAAGGAAAATGCTCCATTAATCATCCTTAATTAACTTTACCATAGTCTGCTGGAACCAATATGTTCCCTGGCTAAATCCCTAAGACTTAGCTAGATTTCTGTAGTTATCAAATAAAAAGTTGTTTTAAAAGTTCCTCTCCCTCATTGCTGCTAACTACAGGAAATCTTTCCCTGCCTGTTTTCTGGGAAGGCACTTGCATTGATCAGGATGTGCCTTAATCCTTTGACAGTTAAGCTCCTTTGCCAGAGACCCACAATTATACTATTTCTGATTATAAAAGATTACTGATGTATCCACAATAAGTGCCAAGGTGGTGTGCTTCCAAAGCACCCCCTTGTTTTCAGGCTGTGGGAGAGCCTTACAAACATAACTGAGTATAAAAATAAAACCCAAACCAGATCCAATGTGCAAAGAGGGACCAGGAAGAAACACAGCAATTTAGTTGGATTTGGGGGATAACTAGAAATAATAAATAGTATTTCAGGTGCAAAGTAGGGGGAAACCATGAAGACATGCTTGTTAGACAGGGTTGCCACTATCCCCTCTCACTCAGCAGTTTTGTTCTGATGAAAGGCTGGAGTAAGCCCTAGGACCATCTTTTACCCCCAAGAGAAAGGATCCTCAGATAGCTCCAGCTCCTGGTGGGTGTCCTCCATCCACAGGGATGCTCCTGAAGCACATGGAAGGGCATTTACCCCATACAGTTCCCCCTGTCCTTCGGTATTGTTACACTGATAACATTTCTTTCTTTACAACATCTTTCTGATTTTTTTTAATGTGGTAAACCCCCTACATTCCTCAGGGATTTTCAATGGCACCTGAGGGGTCTAAAACCTTGCTGGTTTGGGGTCTTGCTGCTCTAAGGCGCTGCACAGAGGCAATGGGACCAACAGACTTTGCAGATAAATTCCTTACTCATTCATGTCCATCGTCTGGGATACAACCCTTTGAAAGGATTCAAAGGAGAATAAGGAAAGAAGATAATATGGAAGTATTTTGACTAAATAGAAATGTGTGAGAACCTTGTCTTCAGTGAAACAAAACCTAGAATTGCTCAGAGACAGGTTGGATGAGTGGAAGATGTCCTTGCTCACAGGGATTAGATGATCTTTAAGGTCCTTTCCAACCCAAAATATTCCATCATTCTATGGTATTTGTTAATCTCATAAAACCTTTCTCATGTGAGGAAGCTATTCCTGAAAACTGTGTTACTGAAAGCTTAGGAGGACACTGGCAATCTATATTCCTAAACATTTATGTGTGAAGCTGGGTGCAAGCAATGAAATACAACCTAAATTGTTGAGCAAATTTAATGGCAAAAGCACAGGCTTCTTTTGTTATGGAAAAAAATAGTATTTTAAAGTAAACGCTGCAGTACAGAGGGGGGAAAAAAGATCGTACTCTACCCTTGTGTACATCACAAATCTTCTGCTTGCTCTGGGGAGAAGTCACTTTGTGTTATGCTCTCTACCAGCCTTGGACTGTGGTCAATTTAATCAATGCTCCTCCTGACGACAGCGCTGCTCAGCCGAAAATGGAAGTGACCGTTTCAAGCTGTGCACTCCGAGCAGCCAGCTGGCCTATTTTAAACTCTCTGGAAACTTGACATACTAATGTTTCCTTTATGGCACTGAAGGAACCAGTTATAAAGGCATCTTCTCAGGTTATACAGCAGAAAAAGGCGGATGCATAAATCAGGCCTACCAAGCCTTTGCACACCAAAGGGCCAAAGCAGAGAAGCATTGTCTGGCAGCAAAGTGAGAATTATTTGGGTGCTGAAATGAGAGATATCTACATTAAAAAATGGAAACAACTTTTGTTTTCTCATTCTCAGGAAGAGCTGAAGCCTGAAGATGTAACCAAATGGGACCTTTTCAACTCACGTAAAACTTTCTGGGTCGAGTTTGCTTTGCCATCAATGTTCCTTTCCCCTTTCTTTCCCTCTTGCTTCCTTCTCCTTTCTCCACACACTGGTCTCCACCCCTTGCTGGTTTTCTTGCTTATTTTTTTTCCCTTTTTAACCAATACTTTGCAAAATTTTTTCTCCATATTGGACAGAGACTTTATCTGCCCTTAGCTGCCTCTCCAGCTCGCAAGGTTGTGAGTTAGATTCCCCTCTCACCTCAACACAGAACTGCTCAGAGACAGGAGAAGGGAAAGATATTTAAGGTCTCAGAGGGAAGGAGTTTCCTAGTCCTAGTTCCTGCCTAATACCGTCTGGAAAACAATGATAAATCAGATTTATGAGCACTAACATGGGTTTTTCTCTTAAGGCAGGTTGTAGGGAGGTGGGAGCCCTAGTGATCCTGCTCCTTCCAGCACTGGGATCTCTGGTTGTCTTTCTTATTCAATCTTGCATCAAAATATAACCATGATATAAACTGATGGACAAAATGCACAACTGAAAAAATACTTGGAGCAGGAAACTTAAAAAAAAATAATAATTGTACTATCCAAACCCCTAAAAGAATGCCCAGTCCATCTTTAAATCACAAAACGAAATAAACAGGATCAGATGTATAGTGAAAAACCTGTAAATGTCCTTTCTCATTATGGAGGTCAAAGAATACATTAGTTATTTTTAACTAATGTCTTATTCGACCCCATGCAAACTCAAATCAGTTTGGGTCTGACTGATTCAAAGCTGTTCTCTGGTTCCCTGCTCTGCTGTAATAATTGACTAGGCTAGACTTTAGAAAGGTCAAAAAAAGCAGCCCCGCTTCATATTATTTCAGCTAATAACTCAGTTCTTAAATCAAAATTTAAGAACTAATCTCTCAAAGCACTATTTCCTCCCCCTCCATTAAATCCATATGTAATTTCAAATTAAATGATAGATGTCCAAAATCATTACTTTTTGCTTAATTATTTTTAAGTTACTGGGGGACACAGCATGAGGGTTTGTTAGAAGATCTAGGATTCCCCAAAAAAATTAGAATTAAGAAAATCTAAGAAAATATCGGAAAATGCATCGGCGACTGAAGAACCTGAGGAAAAAACAGCAGGCACTGGACAATCTAAAGGAAAACCAGGCAGACACATTGCAGCATCTAAGGCAGGCTCAGAAGTGGCTGGGCAGCAGGTCTTGGGGTAGGTATGGTGGGGCTGATAGGGAGCTTGGCAGCACAGATGAGATGTGATTGTCAGAAGAGACTCGGGGCTTTCATGGAGCCGAAGACAACAAAGGCTCCACATTAACCCATCATCACTCTCTAAATACATGAACTCCTGGAAGATGCCAGGGTTTGTCTTATTGAGTGTAAATTTAAAGATTGGCTGACATTAAGTGTTTAAAATAAAAGTTAACACATAAGTATCGCATTTCTACTAAAGATTCTGATATCAATTTGTAAAACCCCCAAATCCAAGCGCTTAAATTTCATTACATTAGCTTGTGATGTTATGGTCACTCACAAAAAACTTGCTCCATGTTCAATATATTCTCAATTCATTCTGCTGTCCTTATCTGACTCCCTTCAAGAGAAAATTTGCCTTAATCCGAATGTAGGAATGCAAGATGAAGATCGTTAGCAAAGAGTGGTGTGAACTGGGGCTGCGTTCCTCCAAGCTCCTTGTGGTCATACTTAAGTTACAAAAAGAGAAAAAAGCAACCCTGCTCGCACGTGAAGAAGGGGATGGTTTTGTCCTATTGGAAGTCACCTAAAAGCCTTCTCCTGATTCCCAAGGCAGAGGATGGAAGGATGTTTGGCTGAGCACATCTGCACGCACATCTAAGGCACCCTTTTGGCACGCGCCTGGATGCCCCACACGTCTCCTCTCACCTTAGTATCACAAAAACAGAGATTCAAGTTGAACACAGCACACTCAGGCATCTGTTGTAGCCAACCAGTTGGCATAACAATGTTTTCTCTCCCTCCACCTCTTACCACTCCCAAAATACCTTTTCTTTCCCCACTTTCAACGAGATATTTTTTTTAACACACCAAACGTTGGGCTTTGACTGCTGTTTATGGGATACTTATTTGGGACTGCAATAAACTGCGAGTGGTTTGAGGTTGGCTCCTCAAACTGTAACTACTGTTGGGTTTTTTGTTGTTTCTTTCTGCCGAGGGAGCCTTTTCTTCCCCGCTTCCCCGCGGTCACTCTGTGCTGTGCTTTTGTTTAGCCTCCCGGCACAGAGTTGTTTATTTGCACTAACAGCACTGGCCCTGCTCCCCGTGGACTGTTTGTCCAGTGGCCTGTGGAGCCTCCATGACTTTATTGTTGACAAGTGGTAGGTGGGATCCAAGTTTTTGTGGTTAAATTGTTTATTGATAATTACCTGTTAATTACCACTGCTGCCAGCTTCCTATAATTTATCATGATCTTTTTTTTTTTTTTTTT
>WAAG01021694.1:27856-103494 GCA_013390105.1 Tichodroma muraria
TTTGTTGCTCTTAGAAATAATAATGTGAAAGAGGAGGGATAACAAAGAAGGGAAAAGAAGGAAGAGGGCCAAATTGTGATCACTCCTCCCTGAGTTTTAAAACTGCATCATTTGATTAAGTTAAGGTCCGGCCAGCTCTCATCAATGTAACCCATCAGTATGACAAGGGCATCTCCTCCCCAGGTGCTGCCAGGTGGGTCAGGTCTTCTTCAACATTCATACAAGGCATGGATTTGCTGTAAGAAAACCCAACCACACTTCCCCTGAGTTGTGGAAAACCAAACTCTTTGTAATTTTTTTTTTAATTTTTTTTTTTGCTTATAGTCAACACAAAACTCTTTCCTGCTGTGTCTAAAGAAGGAAAGTATTTTAGGGATTTGGGGTTTTTGTGGATTGTTTGGAAGTTGACTTTGAGCACTTAAGGTGTCATCATAGGACATCTGCAGCAAGTGATTCCCTTAGTTGTACCACTCTGAACATTTTGATCCAAACCAGGACAAGCCAAGCAGCCATATCCCCCAGCTCTGGCACAGCTGCCCAGTGAATCAGGAAGGGAAGAACCTTCCTGGGAAGAGACTTGCCCCTTGAGCACAGACCACCTTGGCTGCTGCCTGAGAGCCAGTTGTCTCTTCAGAGAATTTCTGGTGGCCGCAGAATTTCTCTTTCAAGCCCAAAATTCAAACTAAGCCCATGTATTTATTTCCTTAAGTGCACTTCCATTCCTATGAACTCTGGCTTGTCCTAACTTAGTGTTTAAAGCCACAGTGTTTGGTGGAAATACATTCTTAAGGGGTCACAGTGATAACCACTTTCCCTTCTGAGGTGCTGCCCAACTGTGAAATTAAGCCTGATCAATAATACAGAGCATGAAAACCAGGACCATCAGCAGCCTTGGATATGGGAACCAAAAGCAATGCAATGCCAAGGGTACCCAGTTCATTGTCCCGAACACCTTCTACAAACCATTAAAATTTCTGTAAATAAAAAACAACCATGATCCCGTATTTTGGTGAGCTGACACAGTTCCCCCTTTCAGAAGCGTTGCAGCTGGGAAGGAACTGTGTCTTCATTTCAGTAAGTTCATGGAATTTATTCTAGGTGCCTATTTACACATTTCCTGGCCCAAACAATAGCTCCCCCCCATCCCCCGTGCTCTGTGTGCATCAGTCACTGCCCGGCATCATCCCCCTCATGACTCAGGCTGTGTACAATTGTCCGGACAACTCACACCAGTCTATCATCATTGTTTGGTATAATTGGAAACAGAAGTATTTATACACACCCGTGCACCGTACAACTAAATTTATAAAGGCAACTGTCTCTTTTAATCTGTAGCACAGCCAGTGTAAACACTAATTTGAAGGAATATTCAGATTTATTACATTACTCGCTTAAAGATCAATGTTTAAAATGGATATATATATTGCATTAATCCAAAAACACAACAAATCATAAAGCTATTTTCACAATAAATTTACGATGTTTTAATCCTGTTTCTGCTTCCAAGGAGCGCTCTTGTCTGCACACACACATATCCACCCACAAACATACTCCCACACTCAGAAAGTACTATCGTAATGTTAATTAAACTAATTTATAAACCACCAAGTAGACCTATAGCCTCAGCACAAAATACATTTGAGCATAAAGATGTGAATTAAAGGCACATTAAGGGGGAGGGACAAAAGGAAAGAAATTTGTCTCTGGGGCTGACGCGTGATCTCGACCTCAGCCCTGGCACCTCTGGCGTCACCTCTCTGCGAGTCAACAGCATCACTTTGGGCTTCAATCCTGCTCGTCTCACCTTCCTGCAGCTCAGCCATACCCCAAGTTATTTAAACTTCATTTCTGTGGTTTAAAATAATATCCCATTGACGTGGGATCCAAAACGCCTTCAGAGCTAATAAAATGTCACCCTGCCAAACTGAGGCGATACGTGCCAACCTTTAGCCCAGTGTGAAATTTTATAACTGAGTTATAAACCCCTCAAAAAACAGAGCTTATAATGGAAAGGCTGACAGATTCTTAACTATGCAGTTTCCAGTGGGCTTCTGCTTAATATACTGTATTTCTTCGCCTTGAAGATATTAATTTACTTTTTGAAATGTTCATTGCTAAGATTAAGCGTAGGGTTTTGAAATGTGTTCGTAGGCAATTTATGCAGGCACACAAATGTACTCTTCTCCAGATGTAGAGAATACTAATTTGAAAATGATTTATACGCCACACCTCACTGTACATCCATCCCCTGCTCAAAAGGTTTTCCTCTGACACAACACTGGGATCATCTCATATATTAACCCTCTGATAGCATTAGAAATTCATTGAAAAATTGATGAGGATTTTGGTCGATGGCACGGGCTGGAATGGATTTTGTGGATTTCAGCAAAAATTGTCAAGAAGGGCGGAACAGACACAGAACAGACTCATCAACAAGTGAATACACTGGAAAATAAAGGTTTATCCATACAAAATATATATTTCCGTGGGAGTACAAGCAGCAGAGAGACTGAGAAATGCTGTGAAAAGACAACAAAGTTACTAAATCCTTAGGAGAGCCAGTCCTTAACCCAATGTCTTGGTATTTGGCTGTGTACATGCACCATACTGACCATGGTATTTCCACAGCAGCCCCTGGCTGTGCACAGAAGACTGGAATGATCCAGGAAAAATGTAGTAACAGGTCCCACAGCTGACATTAAAATGAGCTTACAGACTATGTGAACATTTAGCAACAAACATTCCTTCAGCAATTGAAAATATGTTTAAAAATCAATTCTACTCTTACACCTCCAACAGGAGTGTAAGAGTAGAATTTTCCTCTTTTCCTTTCCTCACTTGGTCCCCAACTCCTCCACGTGTAGATGTTTGAGTCCTGCTTGCATGTTTGCTATGTACACATCAATTGTTTGCTGCCCAATATGACCGAAAAAAACCCACACATATACTTGGAAACAACCTTTCTCAACATTTTCAAAGGAAAGATCTTTTCTTTGAAGCAACACGAATGCCTATATTCACTATAAATACGGGAGTATAAAATGTATCAGTGATGAAAAAACACACTTGCCTTTGAAGGGTGAAGACATGGGAGGGGTGAGCAGGATTTACTTTATTTTTGACCATAACAAAATTTCCTGGGCTTTGCAGCCCCTGTTCCATCTCATGTGGCCTCTTGGAGCACCATAAGAGAAATAGCACCGGACACCTGAAGGCTCATTCAACACTCACAGGAGATGAGAGAGAGAATTTATAGATACAGAGGGTGAGGTTTCTTGTGGAATACAGTCTGCTTCATCTCTACCTCAATTTTATCAAAAATATACTGGCAGTCAAGATGAGTGGTTCCCACAAGAGACAGAGAAAGCCAAATATGTCCACCATAAACACACGACCCTAAATTACCTTAAAGTAAAAGGGGTAGAGGAAAGCTTTGAACTGCCCAGGAACCCTTCTGTTGTTTGAATTGCATGTTATGCTGTGGACCTTAATAAGATTAGTCCCCTGCTATGGACACCAAGGCTAAACCAACCAATTCATTTCAGAAATTAGCTCATTGTAGGACTGCTGGAAGTGATGCTTTTGGTGATGAGGAGAGGGGGGAAGATCTCCTTATTCCTCAGGGAACAGACCAAAATACTCCTCTGAAGCTCACACATTACTTTTACCTTTCTCCGTGAAGATTTTTAGACATCACTAAGTACCACAAACACAGAATTCAGTATTTTCTGCCAAAGAGTTGGATGCAATTATGATTTTAGAAAAGATACTTAAGATATCCAGTGGAGGAGATTCAGTAATTTGTTCTGTCAACTGGGAGAACAACTTTAGCAGAAAACTATTTCATCTGCCCCTGGTTGAGATGATATATTTTATTTGAAATAATTTCCTTGGCCTGTGTCTGGAGGGTGAAAAGTGACTTGTTCTTATTTATCTTTCTTTTGGGGCTACATGAATTTCAGACTCATGAAAG
Source organism: Tichodroma muraria (assembly GCA_013390105.1). Lineage (NCBI taxonomy): Eukaryota > Metazoa > Chordata > Aves > Passeriformes > Sittidae > Tichodroma > Tichodroma muraria. Next base: position 31,830 of record WAAG01021694.1, read on the forward strand.
TGAGAGACTGATAGCAGTTAAGCCAGGCAGAGCATTGGCAGGTGAGCTCAGAGCTTCCACTCTGCTGCCAATGTGTCTCCACTGCAGCCCCAAATATCTCTATATTCTAGGGAATAGCCAGCCTTTAACAGGCACTGCCACTTTTAAAATACCAATAACTCTGATCTATGACTTGGATTTCCTATGGAATGGCAACTAGATTGGTTTCAAAAGTACTTCTCCCCTTCCCGCATTAAGGGTTTGCTGAACACCCTTTGCTGCAATATCCAAATGTTAATTCAGGCCATTATTTCCCCAGCACGGGCACCAAAATGCTGGGTGCTCACATGATGGGAGGGCTCGGAGGGACAGTGGGAAGTCAGAGATGTGCCTTGATTTAAACCACAGAGGGGAGAAATGCAGCATCCCCAAAAAGCAGGAGAAGTAACCAGCTACAGGAGCAAGGACTCAGTGCTGAGAAACTGCAGCTCTCAGTGCTTAACGAGAAACCAAAGAATGCCTAAAACAGGGACGGAAACGTGGCTTTCCAAAACCACTTCTTGTGAAAATCCAAAGCATTTTGGCTTAATTCTGCCCTACAGTTTCTCCAGAAAGAGCTGGAGGCAGGGTTGAGCTTGTTTTTGTGCTGTGAAGTTGAGCCCAGCCTCACAGGTGATGTTGAGATATATGTTGAGCATCCATTTTCCAGTAGCCACCAGATTTGGCCCTACATGGTGTGCTTAGCTTAAACAAATCACAGTGCAGTTACAAAACTACAGCAGTTTCAATTGCCCTGGAAACACCAAAAGGACTTTACAGCAGCATCCTGAGGACAACACCACAGCTCGGGGTAGGAAAGACTAGAGAGACCTGAGTACCATTTTTTTATGTTAGCTCTGGCTTTGGAGGTTTAGGTTCTCACTGCAGGGAGTATTTACACTATGCTGTTCCTCACAGCCCACGTTCTCCAGGAATAAGGAATAAATAAGATGATCTTTATCTTCTATGAATCATAAACTATCGGTTTTCAGTGCAACCTTTCCTCAGTGTTCTCCTAAGAACAGGTTTTTTACAGTATGTGAAACCAAGGCCTCTAAAGAATCATGGGGCAGAGATGAATCAGTTAGGAAGAACCCATTAAACATGAATCCATGGAAATCCTCCTTTTTTGTTGTTGTTGAATATGCCTACAATAAACGCTACAGTGTGACTTGTAATTTCCTCAAGTTCCTTTTTCTCAGAACAATGATGGTTGGCAGCCGCTCAAGCTGCTTCAGTAAACTTTGCAAGATAGAAAGCAATTTAGTTTCCCTTTAAGACTTCATTGCTAAAGTTATGCCCATTGATTTCCAACCTCATAATTAAAATTCCTCATTAAACATGTTTGACAGCTGAATGTGATTCCTTTTACCTGCTACTGCTACCTTTTTTTTCCTTGTGATACCATTTCATTACAAAAGAACAGTAGATTTCCTTTCAGGGTAATATAAGGGCACGGTGAGTAATGTACTTTCTATCCTACAGAAGGCCTAATATTGTTAATTTGCTAAATCAATTAAAAGAAACCACTTTGGAGCACGACTCAAGTCCTGCATATGGATCACATCAGCCATGACGTGCAGGAGTTCAAAGGCTGGCATTTCGCCCCAGTTGGCACCTAACAGTTTACTCCGATCCAGGGAATTTGGCTCTTGATTTCAAACAAATGCATCCTGAAGGCTTAAGGCCAGGAGTAGCTCCGTGTGATTTATGTTTCATATTTTCTCATAACACCTAAAGAGCTCAAAAAAAAAAAAAAAAAAAGGAGTTGCTATTACAGGGCATTTGCTGCAACGTTCATGTAAATACAGAATTACTCTACTGCCCTGTGCACCTTGTGTTGTTTAATCTGAGCTTTTCCTCTGAGTGGCTGTTTGATTCCCTAAGATTCCTCCTCCTCCTGCCAGCTCTGACAATCCAAAATGGAAATGACCTGTTTGTAAATGGTTTTGCTCTGCAGGCCAGACTCGCACACAAAGGCAACCACCACCTTTCCCAGCAGATGTTTGCCCTGAAATACGCAGCCAGGAGATGGTACTGGCTGCACTGGAAATATCCCTCAGAGCCCCAGCTGTGAAACCAGCTGCAGGACTGGGAGAACCTCACATCTGCTCTCAGCCCAACATCAACCCCACCTTCTGCTGGCCACCACAGGAGGGTGGATGCACCAGGAGATTTACCAAAAAACTGAGGGATTTTTACGGGGTTAGAGGACCTGACCTTGGCAGGGGCTGACTTCAAACGCCCTCAGAGCACCCCAGGAATTCTTGGGCTCAAGCACTTGGCAAAGGAGCAGGAACTCCCTTCTCAATCATAAAATTAGCAATGAGAAAAGTTTAAAATGACAGATTCAAATTTACAGGCACAGTTAAAACGTTTAGTGCTGCCTAATATGCCAGGTTCCTGGTGCAAAACACTGTCAGAGCTGATTTAGAAATGAAAGAGGGGAATGGATCGCTGCTTACAGAACAATTAATTGTTCTGCGGTTTAGGAGAGCAATTAAATGCCTTTTTTTTTTGGTTTGTTTTCTCTCATTTTCAGATGGCTTTCCAAATTCCAATTTGGAAATCGAGGCATCCAGAGAGCCAGTCACCATTCTAGTGGAGCACTAGGTAATTAGCAACATATTGCCATGCAGTACTGCAGTGCTGTGTCTTTTCATGGAAAACAAATAAATATGTTGTGTAACTGTGCACTGCTGGTCCCCAAAGTTGGTAAAGCCCAGACCTGCATGGATTTTCTCTCCTGCACATGAACATAACGCTTGTTTATAGCAGTGCTCAGTGACAGTTAATGTGCTGTCAGCATTTTCATTACAAGCCCTATTTTTCTATGGTTTATAACTTGGATATTTTTTCCTCCCAAAAAATGTGGATGTAATGCTTATGGACCTGATAGTGTGAATATTTTAAGTCATGCTAAGATGAAATTTGATACCACAGGCTGTGAATGTGAAAGTGAGGGATATTCATTCTGACAGAGATTGCAGAAATAAAAGCTTTAAAAGAAAACGACAAATAAGCATTCGAATACACTGGTTTTATGACAGATATTGCTAATTTTTTCAGGTCCACAGGTGTGGAATGTGGGGAGGTAGTGATTACTAACTGACACTTGTCCTTTCTCTGAGAACTTCTATCCACTGAAAGGATTCAGGAAGCCTAAGTTAAGAGATTCCATTGCACTCACTGCTGGAAAAGTACAAATATCATGTACCTGCTAGAAAAAAGGTCAGATCAAGGTTTAAACATTACACCCTGCAAAAAAGACTGGAGCATTTGCAGTGTTTGCACTGCAGAACCACCACAACAATGCAATGTGTGCCTCTTCAGGACCACTTGTGGGCAGGATCAAGGTAGGTAGCGGGTAGGTTCAAGGCAAAAGAGCACCATGACCTACATGTTCGTTTTGAGTGCACACACTGTAACTTTTGGACCTCTTGAAGATAGAAGCAGCAGCCTCCAGGCAAGTGATGAGGAGCGAACACGAAAAGCAGATGCCAAGAGCTGCTCAGGAGATGTGAGGACAGCAAACAGAAGAGGTGGCATTGTTACAGTGATGCTGAACCAAAGCCACCCCAGAGGCTTCCAGCAAAGGCAGTGCTGTCCCTTCTTCCACAAAAACCATCTGGTCTCTTATTTTGGAGTGTGTGTCTTACTGAGGAGCTATTTGGCTGTGTCTAATGTGGGGGATCCTGCAGTATATCAGGGAGACACAGGACATATCCCATGTCTCCGCTCTTTGTTTTTTCTGGGAAGGAAATCCGTCTGCATGGTCCCCTGGGAGCCATGGGACACTCCGCTGGAGACCTGATAAGCATGGGATGAGGACCTTTGCCACTCACTGATGTTGGCTGAACTTAAAGCCAGCCTTTCAGGAGGCACCTTGAGCTGTGTGGGCAGCAGGACATTCATTCTGGCTTCCCTGGTGGATGGACTCACCCAGCACATGCCGGTGGCACCACCCTGGGCTTGCCTCCCTTTGGGGTCACGGGAGGTTGGGAGAGACTGAGGAAAGATTTGGCAGGTTACAGACAATTGATCTCTTCCAAGCTGCAGGTTTGCTGAATAAAATCCCAAATAGGTTAGGTAGGTCTGTTAGGGAAAGGTGATGCAGAAGTCCCTGGGCCAGGAGGGTTTGAGACCTGGAGTTAACCCTCCTTTGGACCTGCAGGGCACCCATTGTGCACACGCCCACTTAAACAGGAAACAACAGAGAGCGAAGGAAGAGTGGGAATGCTCAGAGGGCCTCGGAAACCACCCCACTCCCCAGGCTCCAAACTCCTCGTTCCCACAGAAAAGCACATTTTAGAATAATGAATGCAAGGTGGAAGGGAAGAAGTGCAGGAGGAAAGGAGATGGGTGAATGTTTGCAAGATCATCTCTGACCGTTCCTCAGCATTATTCATTTCCTGGAGCTGCATCCATGGGAAGCGATACAGTCACTGCTCTTTGAAATATCCAAATGTACGAGACATAAGGGAATTCTCTTCGTTACCACATCATTCACATTTTTGAACTCTATATCATCCTTATGCTTTAGGAGAATCTCCTCCCAAAGTAAACAAATTTTGGTGGGGCTTAGTGGAAATCTTTTGCAGCACACGGAGTGATTTAAAAAAATGGACATTTATGAAGAAAAGCCCCCACTTTTGAACAGGTCTGTGAATCAAATGAACGCAACACATCTAAAACCTCTGTAATCTCAATATTTTGTCACCGGGAAGAGAGAAACGCAAGTTTTGAGGTGAGCCATGGCATCCAAATCCCTCATTAAAATCTGTCAGTTCTTAGAAACATCTGGATGTATTTTGTGCACATGAGAGCAAACCTGGTCTACAATTATCTACACCAAACGAGGACTCACAGCAGATCCCAACAGACTCTTCAGACCTCCTCTCTCTCCACAGAATGCTCTCAGTATCCTCTCTACCTGGCATTTTTCTACCTGTTTCCCACCTATCCACCTGTCTGTGTGATTTCCTTCCTGTCTTCAGAGCCCACGTACAGCCCAGAAGACCTTAGATGTCTTCACCAGTGCAACTGGGAAGCACTGGGGTCTTTAGGGGGTGTTCCCATGGTGACACATGGGATGTGCACGGATCTGGGGACAGAAAATAGAGCACAAGGAGCCTGTGCCGACACAGGCAGAGGAATGCGCTGACTTTGGGAAAATCCTCTTTTTCTGATCCATTTGTGCACCTCAAGCACAAAGAAATGTTCGTTCTTAGCCCTGAGGCAAAAATAAATTAAACAGCACAGATTATCTCTAGAGAGAATCAAAGGTGAATTTGATACACGAGCGTTTACTAAGGATAATCTGAGAGAGGTGGCAGACACAACCATAGGCAAAGACTTCAAATTAATTTCAAAGCAGATCTGTCCTAGAAAGTAATTGAAAACATACCCAGCTCTTACAGCCATGTAAGAGCCTTGCCATTCCTATGCAAGACAACCCCAAGATACTCCATATGGGATCCTGACCAGTCACGTGACTTTTAATACCCACATGATGGCACTAAAATGGCCTATTAGATTTACAGTGTCATTAACCTTCCAAAATAAAACGATAGTTCTGGTGGGAAAAAAACAAATAAACAAACAAAAAAAACTAAAAAAAGGAAAGGAAAAAGAAAAAAGGAAGTAAATAAATAAAATGAGGAAAAGACAGAGAATAAGGAAAAAGAAAAATAAAGATAAGGAGAAAAATTAAGAAAAGAAAGAGGAAAAGAAAGAGAGAGAAAAATAAAGAGAAGAAGAAAAAAAAAATTAAGAAAAAAGGGACAAAAAGAAAAAGAGATGAGAAAAGGAAGAGTAAAAGGAAAAAGAAGTAGCCTAAATGCTGCTGGGTTTCGGGTAACCAGTCCATGAGGAAATGCTGACAGGGGTCACTGTGGCATAATCTTTCATTCGGCCCCAAAGCTGTCACATCCTCCCCAGATGTCTGAAACACAGATATAAATTTTCATTATCCAGCAGAATAGGGGCAGAAGTACACAAAATGATTTTTTTAGCAATCAAATTATGGCTCATTGTCAGATTATGTGTAAACAGTAATTTTGTGAAGTTTTCCTGTGGTCATTTATCTACACCCACATTTAGTAGCTCTGCTGAAGCTGAAATAAAAAAGGAAGGTTTTTCAAATTACATTATTGTCTTCATAATCAGGTTGAGGCACCATAAAAATAGAATAAAAAAATTAATATCATTATGGAGGAATTTTGTCTTACCCAACTAAGCAGTTAGGTCGCAATATTTTTTTAATGGAAGCAGAAAGGATGCACCCCTTCAAAGGGATGAGGAAAAACTGCTGGTGGTGTACAAAACTGAACTGAGGTATCTTGTAGAACTCCAAAATCTCAGTATTTTTCCCAGGTTGAGTGAGCATAGGGTCACACCAGGGTGCAGCTAAGCAGTTTCTCAGGGGCTCTGAAGACCCTGGGCCCTGGAAACCAAGGGCTCCAGTGGACACCCCAGTCCTGGCCAAGAGAAGGATGAGACCTCTTCTACCTGAACCAAGGCAAACAAACTGTTTACAAGTGGAGATAGAAGTGTATTCCTTATGGAAAGAAAAAACGGGTCGTGCCATAATATTCTATGATTCTTCAAGATGAATTCAACTAAGTATTCGAAACATACAACTTGCCTAGATCTTAGGCAGTTAAGACAAATATCTTGCTTAATGACCAGCCCTGGTGACAGTAATGACTGGATAACCTGGTAGTTTTAACAGGTAAAATATTCCTTACAGGTGATGGCCTCGCAGCAATGTTAAAACATACACTTTGCTCTCTGGTCCTGCCCTGCCTTCAAAAAAGCTGAAGAAATAGTTGTGCTGGTGGCTTAGTGAACAAACTGAGGGGAAAAATGCCATGTTTCATTTTCTCTTGTTTACCAGACAGTGATACTCATATTTCTTCATGCAAGACAATGACACCAATAGTTCTTTGTGTCAGGAGGAAGCTGGGAGGCAGAATCCCTGCAACATCTCTGTGAAGGGCTGGTATGCTCAGAAATGCAAAGCCCACAGTATTATCTGCTTTATTATCTTGCTTTGGGACTGTACCAAATACTCTGCGAGTCTGGATCACTGTCACCCTGTTACGATGAAAGAAGTGCCTTTGGTTATGATCTACTCCGGAGACACCAGATTAGAGTTCAAAGGCTATTCCTTGCATTAGCAGCAAATGCAGGAATTCTGAAGCAAAGTGATATACTTAGTGTGACTTTTGCAAATCACTCTGCTATTTTGCCCCATAACCACTGCGCAGTAGTTGGAGCTACTGTTTGAACCTAAGCTCCCTATGAGTTGAAAGTTTGGGGCATGTTTATTGGATAACCCAGATTCTTTTCTAGTAGCCATCAGCAAACACTTTGTATATGTCACAAGCCTCCCACTCCCTTCCAAGAGATAGGGATTGGATGGAAGGAGGAAGAAAACCGCAGCTATTATAGATTTAATACATCCCCCGGAAAAAGTAAAGCATGCCCAACTTCAATTTCATACAAGACATACAGAGAAAACTCAATATTCTCATTTAATCTGGGAAATTCCACTTGGAGAGGGAGTTTTATGGATATCAGGAGCCAGATTTCCCGCTATAACAGTCTGGCAGTGCATTTCCCCTATCTTGGACTCAGGCAAAGCTGACAGAGCCAGCTTGGCCACCTCCCTGAAATGGTGTTCCCCACTCTCCCACAACAAAGTACCACATCAAAAGTTGTTCCAGCCAGGGAACATCAGGAAATGCGTTTGGGCAAGAGGCGTCTAAGCAACCCCACCCCCAGCTCACACTCCCTGTGTCCAGGGACCTCTGTCTTGGGCCTGTGATTTTATTAAAAAATCCCACAACAAATTCCTGCTCTTGGTACTACGCAACCGACGCTCAAAATGATGCTGGGTCTGCTTTAAATTAAAACAAAAGTTGCAGCAGATAGGATCTCTGATACATACTGAGTTGCTTTTCTCATCTGAGATTCTTCCTCAAACAGCTAAAAACAATTAGGATAAATGAGTAGATATAAAGGTCAACAGTACAAACAATTCTGGGAAAACCAGATAGCTCACTGGATAGTTCCTTTACTTCCTTCACCACAGAATGAATAGATACAAGTCCAAACGCACTCTCAGCGATCTGATTAGAAAGATATCCAGAGCTCCTAAACAGCTTTTGTGGTTTCATCTCTCTTTTTTTGTTCCCCCTAGCTGAATTGCCTCTGTGCTGCCAATCCACCCCGGATCTGGCGAGGCTGAGGCTTTGCTGCAGCAGGAATTCTTAGGGTGTTTTTGCCATCTTATGGTGGAAAGTGCCGGAGCCCGTACGGGGATGCCGGCATGTGGCATTCTGGCACGTGAATGTCATTCCTTGGGAATATTACTCAGCCCTGTAATGTCTAATGACATCACCCTGGAAGGAAATAGAACAGGAGAAAAATCAATGGACAGCAGATACCTACCTATTATGAACTATAATTGTGCATTTACCAGTCTGCCAAGCCATAAATCTAGTAGTTTAAAACCCATTTTAGCATACATTCATATATGTTAGGAGGCTATTAACACAGGGGTGAATTATAGCAAACAGGCTTCTAAGCAGAGTCAGGATATGTATTTTTTAAAATAATTATAGCATTCAGCACTGTAGTTAAGACTCAAAAGGGTTTTGTATTCCACCAGCTTTTATCCCTAACCAATCACAATGGCAATGAACACATCGTCTCAGATTGCAACTTTTCAACCCTGAACTCCTTCCTTGCAGCAAATATTGATCATGGGGGGGCAACCAGCAAGGCCCTTGTTAAGAAAAACTAGGAAATAATTATTGCATGGGGTTAGGGCCAGACTCAGTTCTCACTGAAATGAGGGCAAGCCCTTTCACTCCTTTTATTTTGTGTTAGATTAAACTATTTAAAAGTCTCAGCTCTAAAATGGACAAGTTAAAAAAGCCTGAATTAGGCCTCCAGAGATGTTTGGAATAGTGTTTGCCTTGGCCAACAGTCAGTGTTAATAATTCAGGCTGATGGAGGAAAGAGCCGCAGCAAATGGCAGATTACACACCAACAGATTAGGAACAATTGTGCAAATACTTCTGCTGTGGTAGCTCAGGAAAAATCCCTTTCTTCTCCTAGCAGTGGTCTGTCATGTAAGGAATCCTTAATAGGTTTTGTATGAATAATAATGATTTTTGGTCAAAAACTACAGCTTTAAATATATTATTTTTGATGAGAAGTTCGTGGGAAATAGGTATTAAAACACCAGAAAGACTTACTAATGATAGAGAACAGATACCCATGGAAATTAGTACATGGTCACAACACCAGCCAGAAATGAAAAAGCAGCAGCAGTAGTGCAGGAAATCTCAGCTTTTCATTTAATATTGTGACATTCATTCACTCAATTGAGTCCATCATAAACATCAAAGAGGTTTGAACTGCACACAGAATGTGCTTCCCACGTGCACAGATCTTTATTCTGATTGGAGTGCTTGGCTTGGCTTCTGCCCTAACACTTCCATGCATCATAAGCTGCAATTCCTGAATATATTATTATTGTTACATATGTGGAAATACAAGACTGCCCTCTTCCATTTTCCTCAGTCTGCAGTCCAAAGCCACCATCTTTAAAACTCCTTAAACAGCAAATGTATGTTCTACATAATCTTCTACTGAGATGGCTTTCTTTTTTTCTAGATAACAAATTGCTTTAACTCAGAACAAAGGCAAACTTTGTACTTCAGGGATATCTTTTTTGCTTCTACAAAACTACAGCCTCTGATTTAATTGATTTTGAGCCAAATTCCTAGAAATTATAAAGAAACTTCAAAAGTTCAAGGTGATCTTAGTCCAATTCTTTCTTACCTTCATTTTTATTTTTATTTTTTAAATCTTGCACTCACTGATTTTGACAATGCTATCAGTTTTTCCAGCTGCTTATTAAGAGGTGGTAATCAACAGTCTCACGGTCAGATGAAATGACTCCAAAAAGTCTATCACACTTTTAAAGGTATCTATAATACAAATGTGAAGCTTATCAATTAATGACAGGACTAAGAGAATATCTCCTAAGTGTGTGAATAATGAGGGAAGAGGTGGTGAGGAAATAACTGAAGTTTTAGGAGATGTTGCTCTGTCCCTTCAGAGGAGGGCATGCTCATTGAAGTGTTACAGGAGGTACCATGAAAACAATATACAAAAAAAAAGGAAAAAAAATATCTTTATTGCGGCAGCTCTTTCATGGTGGGTAAAAAAAAAAGAAGAGAAACCTTACTACACAATTTCCCTGCTGCTGGAGCTCAGTGGCTTGTTTTTCACAACACCCACTCTATTTCTCTGTTATTACACGATCTTCCCCTTCACGCCGCGGAGCTGAGCGCGCAGCCTCCCCACACACCCAGCCTCTTCCTCCCAAATACTTATCTCAGATTGATGATGTGGCGAGGGCCTACGGCTGACAACATGTGCATGAACTCAGTTTCCACACGGTTTCGCCAGAATACGAACGCTCGCTTTCGGGGCCAACGATTTAATGGCAATAAATATTTACTTGCAGTATGTGGATTCCTAAGGTCATTTTGCAGCTCCAGCGGTTGCTCTGCTGAGTAAGTCTTTCTTTTAAGGACGTCTCTTTGTAAAAGACATCATCCAGTTTCTAAGTTTTAGTTTTTCATTAAAATGTAGAGGGAAGGGTTCTTAACTGGACACGTTGATCCCCAATGCCAACACTCTTTTAGATCAGAACAAACTTTCTCAGAACTCTAAACACAGGCATAGGAGTCCAACTCTAGGAAACCATTTTTAAAACTTTTAGTGCATTTCCTAGCAGTTCTCATTGCCTTGTTTTCAAAAGTGAATCCCACCCTGAACCTTTTCATAGGTTTTCAGTTCCTAACTCAAGCATGAAAATCTCCAGGATTATTCCACATCTGCTCATATCAGCAACCTTATTTACATCCTAGTGAGGTGACACCTCTCCCATTGTGCCATGTCAAGACTGCTTCTCAGCTGTGAGATTTTTGGAAAGCATAATTGATATATTTGTAACATGCCATCTCAGCTTTGCTTTTTGCTCCCTTTCCAAAGAATGTCACAAACAAACCACAACCATCATTTTCTTGGGAGCCAGGTTTAGCTGCTGGAAGACTGATTCTGCAGGATCTGGAGAAATCAGACAACCTAAATATTGTAGGATGGAATAAAATGGCAAAAGCGGAGTTGGGACTGGAGAGGGAGAGATCTTCTCTAAATAGGCAATAGAAAAAATTTGTGAAGACCTTGGCTTGTGCTCTCCTGCTATTGAACTGCTCCCGCCATAAGAGCTTTGTAATTACGTAAACATAGAATAAAAGAGTTTGATCCAAATCCCTGTGAAAGACTCCTTTTGACTCCAGTGACCCTTAGATTAGCCCCAAAACTAAGAGATGGCAGATTCTTGGGATATGAACATCATCACCTCCAATGTGCAAGTATTCCCATCTTGTGGGGTAATCTACCATTTTTGTGCAACTGGAATTAGAAATAAAACATACTAATGGGATATCTAATACTTCCAGTACATAAAAAAACCTACAAATTCTAGATTAATCCAGTCTTTTCCAATTGCCAGGATGGAAATTATGGGTTTATATTTTCCTCTAACTCTCCCAAATTTATTCCAATCCTTTCTCGATACTTTTATGAAGCCTGTGAGTGCAGGTCAATTTTTAACAAGCTCTCAACCTTTTGGCACCTTCTGTTCCTTTTCAGATCATTTTGATATTTTAGCTATTTCCTGGCCTGCTTTCAGTAGTGGTGTGCAGGTTTTCATTTGCTGAGTTGTAAATAATTATGCTCTGCCCTCCTGGATTTGTCTTCCACATTCCATCTGGGATGAGATGGGCCAAATAATTTCCTGTTTTTTATATACAAATGATAAATGCCCATATTTGACATAGCTTTCAGTAGTTTTCATGCTGGAAACTTTCCTGATGCTTCTCTCAGTGCGTGATATATAAGGTGTCACGTTTTATTGCGTGAATAACTCAGTGCTCTGCTCCAATAGACAGCATTTTCTCCATTTTTTCTTTTTAACCTAGAGAGTCAAAATGCTTTGCCAGTTGGAGGGTTTAATATTCTAATAGAGGGCAGGAAGCAAGTAAAGCTATGTGACAGAGCAGACACTGCCTGCACTCTAAGTGTGGTGAAGGACAATAATTATCACTCCACAGGGAGTGATTAGGCCCACTGAAGCTTGAGTGATTACCTTTTCCTTTGCTGACCCTATAATCAGGCCTAGATCACTAAGTTATGTGCAATTTTTAGAAGACAAACTCTTAAGGAAAACATGAATAGCTCTCGCACACCATATACACAATCAGACAATTCCAGAGGCAGAGCAGCAAGAGCAAATAGAGTATTTATATTACATCAATACCATTCAAATTCTACCATAATAGTAGTGCAATAGTGCAATAAACTCTTAATAATTAGTAGGAAGAAGAGAAAGAGTAATGCAATAGGACAGAGCAGTAGTTCATACTAATAAAAAGGCATTATTTACCAGCACTGGCACAGGGTGCATAGGTTTTTCTCACGAGGTTGTACAAAGGAAAAGAATGACACTATCATAGGCAGTGGTCTTGCCAAAATATTTCACAAATACTGAGGTTTTTAGTAGCAGTCAGTGCAGTGAACAGGCCTAAGCAGAGTAGTGAGAATAAGAAAAGTAATCAAATGACAAGAAGCTGTAAAATGGGCCAGTTTGCTTTCAGGACCTTTTCCTCCTATAATATCAATTATTTATTCAACAACATAAGATAAGAATTGAGAACACAATTGTTCAGGGGAAGTCAAAATGTTCCCCTTCACCAATTTCTTTAGTCAGTGCATTGAGGGAAAATCATGGCCCACAGCACAGATAAACCTCACTGAATTTACAACTTGCCCTTACCTCACTTCCTTCTGACAACAAATCTAGGGTGAGCAGATAAGATTATAACCCATCTGCTCCATTTTAGAGTGACAGGTGTGTACCTTTCCAAAGCCAAAATGCAAAAGCTCTCACTCAGCTCAAAGGCTGGCAGGGCTGTGTTTATGATAACTGTCCCCACCCAAGGATACAGAGAGCATTTTAGATGCCCTGTAAACTACTCATTTTTAACCCTAAAAGAGCATAATGAGATAAAGATGACACTGTAGGAGGCATTGGATGCACTTGGGAGATAAGCCAGTCAATTATCTGTAATAATAAAGCAAGGCTCTGTGCACAGCATCCTCCAGTCCTTGAGTACCTGCTGGACATGCTGAAATCATTATCTCAGAGCCCGTCAGTCTGCAAGTCTGGGCTCAAATACCCCTCTGCCAAGATTAGAAGAGTTGGTAGGGAACATAATATTTGGCCAATTTAAAACACTTCACGAGATAGACCTGAGTGGGGGGGACGCTTCAGATTGGGATGTCATTTCCAGTATTTCCACTGACTCCAGAGAGACTCAGATTGTGGCTTTCAACCCCAATTTCTGAGAGCTCCTCTGGCAAGTAATCACATTCTCTAGTCTCAGTCAAATATGTGCAGGAAGGTAGACAAGAAGCATTTGTCTGATGTCTTGACTTGGGACCTTAGCAACAGCCAGAGAGAATGAGAAAGAAAATCTGTTTGGATGAAAAAATCTTCACTCTGTTTAGCCGAGGAACAAATTGTGCTACTGTTTCATTCTTCTTTTGCCATTAGCTCTGTTTTCATGTTGCTGGCAGTATTTCTCATTTCAACCTGCTCACCATATGTGCTTGTGCTTTCTGTGCTGCTAATTGCCTCTTTTTGACAATATCATCTATACGTGCACACCATATTGCCATTTTTATCACTCTAAGCCTATTAATGGCCAGACTTACAGTTCCCAAAGGAATTAATATTAACCAGCTCTCTAAATATTGTTCATGTCTTTCAAAAGCTCCTGACTTTTAGAGCCTGACTCTGGTCGTGTGTAACTGGGCTGCTGTATTTCATCCTCTGTGGCCTGGTGTCTTGAGTTTTGAAAGTGTAGCTCAAAAAAATTTATGTGAGCAATATTAATAACCAGGAAAGGCAAAACCTTAGGAAAAGTAAACAACTCATTGGTCATAGCTGTTTGCTTACCTAGGGTCAAAATCTGCCCTCAGATATACATATGCAAGTTCAGTGGGTCCCCTACATACAGATTTCTGTGGAAAGAATTTGGCCTTAGATGACTTCAGAGGTTTTTTTGTCAGCCCCATTTCCCAGAGAACACTGAACACTCCTACATGTACACATCAGCTTAGACCTCTCTGCTAGAAGGAAAACAGTTGTAAGGAGATACTCATTTACCAGTGCCCAGAGAACGTGACAGAATTTTGATGAGGAATTTTATACCCCTAGTTAGGCTTGAAAAAATAAATGGTATTAACATACCACTCAACAAACTGTCCCCACACTGCTGGGAACCGTGCAAGGCAGATAACAAATGTGCAGCAAATGAGAAGAGTGTCGTGATTCACTGTCGTTCCCAGCAAGACAAGACTCCTAAGAATACATAACATTCCATGTAATTTGGAGTGGGAGAACCCCAGACAGCAGACAACTGCGTTCCCCATGGAAGAAACGTGAAATTAATAAATCAAAGGGTTTTAAAGCAACTTAATCCTCTAACTTTGGGAGGCAGAGGAGAGGGATTCAACATATCCCAAATGTCATTGTGGCCCCTGATGGTGAATGCAGATGGGTAGAGCATGTTGGCTTTGCAGACCCCAACTAGGGGCACCTGGCAGGGTCTGGAGGTGGTGGGACACTGCTCAAAGGAGTGGATCACTCTGACACAGCTACTGGAAAGCTATTGCTGGAGCCAGACGCTTAATGATTAGATGTTGAAGACCCCAGCACTGCAGCATCTAAATCCTGCTCTGGAGCTGGGTTTAAATCAAAGACCAGCTGGTGGCCTTTTGCAATTTTTAACCTCTTTTTCATACACTCATAGAATGGTGTGGGTTGGGAGGGATTTTCAAAGGTCATCCAACCTCTCTGCAGCTGCTGCTAATCAGCATAAATGCCCATTTTCTAGGAAGCCTGTGAGTAAATGTGTGTTGGCATGAAGATCTACATCTTCCTTATCAAGCACACGTTTCACTCCACATCCCACTTTTTCTGAAGCGGGGTGGAAAGCTGGACAAACACTGAGAGGCTGAAATTTAATCTAGAAAGGATGCAACTGGCGTAGGCAAGATAAAGCATTTTGAGGATTATCAACTCGAGGAACTAAAGCACTGATTTGCATTCCCTTACTGTCCAAAATGTTGTTTTCCTCTCTTTTTCTGACCAGGAGATGAGTCCCCTTCTCAGGGGTGCAGTTCAGGAGAAGACAAATGGAAGACAGATTCCAGGAATGGTGCCACTGGGGACCATGGTTTATCATGAAGCAAGGAAGCAGTTTAGGAAGGGAAAGAAGGCCTCGCAGTTTTTTTAAATGTGGAGCCTGATTACTGCAATGATCTTTCACACCATGAGAAGGTGAGCCAATATTAACTGTGTTCCACTAATTAGTTAATGTCCTGCATTAAAAAAAAAACAGGCTTCACTCTTTTGTTTGACATCTTTCTGAAGAAAGGAAGAAAGGAAGGGTGACATCACGACATCACTTTTCCTTGTATTTTTTCCTTTTTCTCAGCTCATGAAGATCTCTTCACTCATTTATACTCATCAGGACGAAAGTCATCTCAAAACAGCATTGAGGCTAAAAGAAATTGCTTTAGATAAACTGATGTCTTAACCAGCATTAAAATTTTTTCTGCTTTATAGTAAAATAAAAAAGCAGGTAAGACACCTTTGCACATGCAATTACAGATCTCTAATGGACAAACCAGGAACTTGCAGTGAGAGTGTGCCCTGCTGACTGAAGCTGCTGTTAGAGAAACATGCTGAAATGAGAATCAAATGGAAATTACTGTTCTCTGATGCAACAGGGTTTAAATGGGGAACAGTGATCATGACTGATCTCATCTACATACACAGAAAACCGATTTTGCATGTAAATACAGTGAAAGGAATGGGGAGGACAAACCAACGCTGACTTATCCTAGAGAAATAAATCTAGAACTACTGGCAAGAACAAGGATCTAACTCTGACCTGTCCCATCCTGATGAAAATTTTGTGAGATAAGCTCAAAATCCATTGTTGTGAATATCTACCTGAGCCCTAAGGTGAAATCAACCTCATTTACCCTCAAATGGCACCACCAGAGCCAGGGCTGGAGCCTGAGTGATGCCTGCTCAGCCTATATCCTGCCCTAGTTTATGCCAGGGAATTAAACTTAGGCTGCATTTTGATGCTGAGGATGTCAGTATGGATCCACTTGGGTGTGTGGTCTGCTCGGCGCTCAGGCTGCTCACTTTCATCCATGCTGAACCTTTCACTTGACTTTTGACCTTTCACTTGGCACTGTCCTGTCATTTCCTTGGTTTCACAAATTTTAGCCTCTCACTTGACCTGTGAACTGTGACCTTTCACTTGACCTCTGATCTCATAAATTCTGGAAGCTCATACACGTAATCGTGGAACAAATAAACAAAGCCTCCGCGAGACGCTGCCGCTGAACGAAGCCCAAGGGGCTGGGGAGCAGGAGCCCAGCCCCAGCATCCCACTTCACCCCTGGACACGTCCCTTTGCTCCAGCCAGGACTGGCATCTCGTCAGTGGGAAGTGCATCGTACACTGCCATGGCCCTACATTAGTGCTGTATCGTGGCAGTGGAAAGGGATGTGGGATTGCACAGCCTCCAACTCTGCCAAGGATGAGCCTCACCCACTAACCTGTGCAAAATATCGCGTCTTCCAAAGCCCTGGGAGGGTCTTACCAAATAAAATCACACAAATGAGTAGAAGCCTCTCACTGTAGGTGTTGAATTCTCACCACAAAACTCCCCTGAGCTCTTTTCTCCTTCCTTGCCAATGCTAATCCTAAAAGCTTCAAACGCAAAGCAATGTTCAGCCGTCAGTGCGGTGTGGCAGTGCATGATAAGGAAACTCTTGGGCAGGCTGAGATGGTGCTCTCAGCTGAGAACAGCTGTGTCTGTACCAAACCCAGAGCAGGATGTGCACAGGGGATGGCAGAAACAGCAGTGAAGATACAGCTGAATAAAGTTATCAACTTATTGCAACAAAAATTAATCTCCTATACAAAGCATCAGTAAAGGTGAAGTTACAGAGTCGGTGGCAGTTTTACAGAAGAATGAGGTCTTCAGAGAAACTTCCAGCACGTACATCTTCATACGTATCTGTCCTGGTTTAGGGCATAAAGTCACCCTAGGACATTAAGTAACCTCAAAGTGTGCAGGTATTTTAATGGTCCAATCTTTTGTTTTGTCGCACGGTCCAATCCTTTTCGGCAATCCTCAAATACATAACATGAATATTGCAGGCACAACTTATAACACTGCTAGCCCAGAGAAAACCCCAAACTACATGTTTTCTCCTCTTTTTCTTCTTGGTAGAGAGAAAGACAGAGATTGGAAGAAGACTCTAATTTAAGGATGTGTCCAGTGTCAGGTGCCCTAAAAGCAAAGCAGCTTCTCTTTGATATTGCAGGGACCTAAAGCCAAGCAAGTGGCCAAAGCAGCTCACATGGAGAGCATAATTGTACATGGGAAGGAAGCAAGGTGACATGGGAGATGGACAGGAGCAGTGCCAATCTGCCAAGCCATTGCAGAGGAGCTTTCTAACAAAAAACAGCTGGGGGGACCTCTGATTTGCTCTGACACATAATGTAATGAACCAGTGCACGCTGTCACTTCACTTGAATTCACTGTGATTTTACATTTTGGAAGCAAACTATTTTAAATTCATGGGAAGAAAGACTATGCAGAGAAAGCCACTGGACAGAGAGAATGGTCAAAACTTTGTGTTCCTTCAGTTATAGTAAAAGATTTTGAATTTTAAGGTGAAATTTTGTGTGTCACATGAAATAAACAAGCGCACCTTGCCTGTAGGTGAACAAATTTTGTGTGACTTTCAGAAAAACACTTAGCAAAGTAATAAAGCATGTATGTTGTATTTCCAGTAATGCAGGCTCATCTTCATTAGACTCTCTAGGCTTTTTTGTTTCCTCCGGAAGACTGTCAGATCTGGTGGGTCTCTTCTTGCTTATAAAATCTTGCACTATAATCTTACTGCACACTTGGGTCTGCAAATCCATGCTGAAGACTAGGCAACACTTACATTTATTCCAGGATTTCTATTACATGATTTTCAGTTATCTTCCAGCTTGTCTGGAAATGTCAAGTAGTTGTTGCTGGAAGGAAAGGGTGAGTGGTATGGGTTGAAGGAAGATTATGAATGGAATTTCCTATAGGGCAATTTTCCCTCTGTGCTTGTTAAATCCTTTCATTAGTGATTTTATCAGAGAGTAGGGCTGTGTAAACAAAAAAGGTATAAAGATGTTTGACATTTAATAATAGAAATAGCAAGTGATCTGTTACAACCCCGAAACTCATCCTTCACCCTTCAGGAGTGAGAAAGGCTCATGGAGTGGTGATTAGGGATGACTGTGTGGTATCAAGGAGGCACACCTTGATAAGGACCAAAGCATATCTCCATGAATTAAGCCAAGGGATTATTCACTGCGTTACACAACACTCTGCTGTGTTCTCAGGGACACCGCGTGCGACTGAGTCACCCATGGAGAATAAAACTGGAACAGGTTTACAATAGGGTTACTTGGGCAGACCGTCTGTGAGAGGGAACCCAAGGAGCCTGGATTGTTTAGTTTAAGAAAACAGAAGAACCTGGCAATTCCTACCCAGCTCTGCTTCCCACCGGCCTCAGTGGGAATAAAGGCTGCTGGTTTCCTGACTTTACTGGGGGTTTTGTCGTTGAATACAATGGGAGCAGAATCAGATCTTGACGAAGAAAAACAGAATTGGACGCAGAGGAGCCAGGGCTGGGAAAGACCCAGCACGTTCTGGTTTAAATTGAGCAGGGCTATAAAAAGCTAATAAAACTCATATTGAAATATGAGCTAAAAGAAGCACATATCACTGAATTATGTCAGTCAAGACAATTAATTGAGTTTAGTACTGGATATATATAATTTTTGACATGCTTTAATTTATCTCAAGTAAGTCTATGTTGTTTTCTTGTGATTAAACCTGCTTGTTAAAAATCATCTTGTCCACAGAAACAGTAATAAAGAGACGAAGCAACTTTTTCCCATGCTTTGGATTCAGAAGCTCTTTCACTGCAGTGTCAAAAGACTGGAATCTTATTTCCTGCCCCTAATTTGAATGGCCAGCTCAGTGGTGCTTTACTGTCTATATATTTACCAAGCAGAAAGTAAATAATTTTGTTAGACACATCGTTCTATTTCCAAGATAAATCTCAGTAGTTAACTTTTGTGGAAACCAAGAGGAGACTCAAATGAGGCCCATTTAAAGCCTGCAAGCACCTGAATCCTGTTTGTCTTTTTAAACCTTCCCGAATATGCTCAAAATATACTTTCATTCAAACCCAAATAAAGCACCACTGGCTGGTCCTCCTGTGCTCAGAGCAATTAGAGTACAACAGCTATGATACACACCGGAATTCCTCTTGCTCCCAGTATTTAAATGGAAGAATTAGTTTGTGTTGCATAAACATTCCCATACACCTTTTAGAGCCTGACCCTGAAGATGCTCCATTCAGACCCTCTGCAGCAGTTTTTGATGTAGAATGGACAGCTTTTAGACACAGTACACAAAGACACAGTCTGGATGAATACTGGCAAGTCAGTGACTAAAACCTAGTGGGAATGGTGATCGGCAGACATAACTATGAAATTTAGCAAACACATCCATTTGCTTACATCCCACTGAGGTGACACAACTGTCCTTAGGAGCGAGGTGGACACCAGCTGCAGAGGAAGGCAGATGACTTCCTGAGCCATCAGGGGTGATAGGAGCAGAGGTCTGGGAGCACAGGGAGCAGTCAAAATCTAGATCACATATACTTGATTCAATTTAAGCAGCAATAGCTGACTTGGAAAACAATGAGCATCTCTTTTATAGCAATCAGGAACACAAAGTGATTCAGCCAGGGAAGTTTAATCATTGTAGGATATTTCCTGGGACAAACTGAGTGCACGGATAGCTAACTGTTTTCTATCATCTGCTGTGCTTTTAGCTTCACTTTCCCCTACGATTAGAGCTCCAGCTGTAGATCACATAAGTGATCACTCACTCATGGCATGTGGGATTTTGGATCATCCATGCATCCTCCACAGGATCCCTGTTTTCCAGGTCCTATCCCACTACACATGGTTCTGCTCCTGGCCCCCTTCCTCCTCCCAAACCTGGTCCCTGCAAGCCCAGCCCTTGCTACAACACTGACATAAAGTACAAATAAGTTAATGAAACCGCAATATTTTTTTCTGCGTAGACCTGGACTGTTTCAGCCACGAGCAATGTGAGCAGCCACAGGTGTTGCACTAAATAAAGTAATAGAAAATGTCTCCATTGTAACAGTGGAAGCCCTGTTTCAAAATCCCTCTCTGCTTTTTATTAATAGTTGGATTCCTTTCTATCAGCAGCCATAACTGCATTTACCCTATTTTTCAGCAAAAATGTTTTGCTAAGAAAAAATCTACTAAAAATTACTACTACTTTTCAATCAGTTTGTGCTTGAGCAAGCTTTCAATCTTTTCACAGAAGGGGAGAACATAAACTTGTGATTCAGAAAAGAGAGGAAACCAGGGGTTACAAAGGTTGGGAGGCCAAGTAGTATGAAACAGACCCCCTCCGTCAAGCAAAAAACTTGGCAGGATAACTAGAAACAGACCAACCCTAAATCCAAGGGTTCATGAGCAGTAACATAATTAGCTGGAATAAAACTAATATTCTAGTGTTAAATTTCACCTCAACACAGACCAGCACTTATTAGGGAGAAACCGGTGAGAATGAGGAAAGATGTGTTTCATTTAAGAAATTTACACCGAGTGGGAATGTACACACAGGGGTTATTTCCTAAAAAAGCCCATTTGGATGCTCCAAGTGACTGCGGTCACATCAGCTGCCCTGCTCCAAGGTGAGTGCATTTGTCAGCCTTGCCCAAAGTGTCTGGTAAAGCCCAGTCCACCAGAATCCTGAAACATTTGTTCCTGGGAAAAGAACCACAAATACACTGGAAAAAATGTTGAACAGGAAATGTTTGACCACTGCTACATCACAAGATATCAAAAGAATTTCACATTGGCTACTTCCTTCTCTGGGGGGAGGCAGGGGGTGCTCAACTAGAAAATAAAATGGCCCCTGAGGCCCTACTTAAACCCCCCAAAAGAGCTGAGGTTTCAGCAACAGTAAACACACTTTCTCTTTTCCTTTATTAGCAAAATGGGAGCAAAAGCCTTCAACAGCAACACACATGGCAAATATTGGTGCTGAGAGAGGAGATAAACAACGCCAGCCATCCGCAGATCGGGCGCAGGAAATTCCAGCCATCTGATGAGCTGTTGGCTTAACAAGCAGCTCTTCACATGTCAGCGGCCAGCAAAAGGCTGTTCTCTTTTCTGCCGGTTCCCTGGAAAGGCATAGGAAAGGCAAGGCATGGGCAAAAGGCAGAAGCATGGCGAGGCGTTGGGAAAGGCACGGCAGGGAAGGAAGGCAAGGCTGCCCTGGCGCAGGGCAGAGGACGACTCTGTGCAGAAGCAAGAGGAAAACCTGTTGCTTTCCGGAGACAGGCGGGTGCGTGCCTGCCCCCGAGACTGCAGCCCTACAAATCCCGAGCTGCTCCCGCGGCCTTGTCGTGGCCTCGCCTCGGGCAAGCCGCGTATGGTTTCTTTTTGAACAAGCTATCTTTTAACACTCACAAACCGGGATGATTTAGCAGAAAGAGAGCGTCTCAATTTTTTTGCGAGCGACATCCCCCCCTAGACTCTACCCAAACAAAGCTACTAATGTGTGGTCATTTTCTTGGCAGCGCGGCTGCATGCTGATAACACCGCTGCCTGCTATTCTCCCAGGAGCGGGGCTGCTGGAAGACTGCTCCCTACCTCATCCCCTGATGCTTCTGATGCGGGTGATCCTCCGACTGCACGGCGCCAACCACAACATGCTACCCACCGTGAGAGAGCAGGACACAGGCTGCTCTAGTCAGGAGTTATCGTCTATCATACTGATTGACGAAACCAAGAGTGAGCAGAAAAAATAAACACGAACAGAGGCTGCAGTGTATGGGGCAGTCAGCTGGGAGTTTTAGTATTTGGCCTTGGTGATCCTACTCTCATGGTAGGTTATCTTTTCCTTGTGCTATCATTTATCATAACTTTGAGGGCCAGAGGGAGAAA
Organism: Tichodroma muraria; assembly: GCA_013390105.1. Lineage (NCBI taxonomy): Eukaryota > Metazoa > Chordata > Aves > Passeriformes > Sittidae > Tichodroma > Tichodroma muraria. The sequence goes on from WAAG01021694.1 coordinate 54,142, forward strand.
CAAACCTACAATTTTTCTATTGGTTGCATTCATTAAACTCTTCTTTTTTTAGCACCACTTCCTTTGCCCCCTAATAACAATCCCACCCCCTCGATCTGTATTCCCTAAAGAACAGTGAAATCAAATCTAAGTACAGTCCTCCCCTTTTACTCCTATTACAGCAATAGACCATTGCAAGCAATTAACCTCTGTTATTCCATCAGACCTGGGCCTCAGCCGCACGCTCACCCGACAGCGCCTGGCTGCAGCCAGCATTAACTCCTGCCTCAGCTCCCTCCATCCTGGCCCCCAGCATTATTTGGGCAGAGATGTTGGTTTTGTCACGACCATCTCCTTTTCAAATAACGCCGGCTGACTTTTGCAGGCACGGCCCAAGTTCTGTATTGGGCCTGACAGCCACCATAAAGCACTCCCTGAAGTGTCAGTAACAAAGATGATTTGTATGGGGCTTGCAGTCGCCCCCTCTTCTAATAGCTTTCTCATTCCAACACAGAAACACCGAGCAGAGAGCAGCTGCTTAAAGCTGATACAAGCATTTCTTCTCTCAGCAGGCCATTCTTGCATAACCATTTATTTTGCAGAGTTTTAAAGTGCCTGAAGGATTTAATTATGTACATAGACAACCCCTATAAACTCTATTCTAGGCTTTTTATTGACTTTTGTGCCAGGCAGCTCTTAGGCATTTCAATTAAGTGTTTTTTTATAAGAAAAGCAACAATATAGTAAAAGAATATATTCTTTATAGATAGTTCCAAACAGTTTGTGCCGATTTAATAAAGTTTATTTAATTGACGAGGATTTAGAATATCTTATGCTACAACTTGGAATACATGTCGTTTTGGACCATGGATCTGTTTAAAAGGGCCTGCCAGGACCACTTAGGTACCAGGGGAAAACAGCTTGGATCTGATTACTTAATCCTAATAATGTGTTGAGAAACTTTAGGAGACTACCTGTCATTTAACATCGTGGTAAAAATTGAAGTGGTAAATAGCTAAGAGCTGAAGCTTGGCATTGTCTCGGTCAGGGTTTTTGGGATCCTGGAGCAGGATAGAAGAAATTTCCAAATTTTCCGGAAAAGCCAACATTGCCTTTATCTGCTTTCTAAACTATTTACGAGGCTTCTGCAAACCTGCCTTCATTATGGCATAGGATATTTCAGTCCCAGCAGGTGGCCAACAGGAGAGCAGGCCTGTTTGTGAAATATGTAATACCCTTTTCATATACTTTAACCAGAAACGTGCACCTCAACAGCCCTCCTAACCCTTCTAATTTCCCTTTCTCCTCTTAATCTGCTCTGCGAGCCATGAGCATGCATTAAAATCTCCCTAAAACATTTCACCCAGAGGCAATGTAATTCCGCAACAAGCAACCAACATTTCACAGCTCTGGAGTAATAGATTAATTTGAACCTAATGTTGCCCGTCGTTTACTGCTCCAAATGTTCTGGTGTAGACATAGCCCCGAGGCGCAGCGCTGTGGCATGCGCGGCTCCTGGAACCAAAGCTACAGTTGGCTTCACATCTGTGCATCACATTTGCCATGTGCCTCATTATCCCGCGCCCCACTGTGCCTACCTGTCCCAATCAGCTTCTCAGCCACAGGCTATCCAATCTTTTTTTCCCCCCCGACTAAGGATCTTTGTTCTCCTTCTCACTTACTAAATTTTTGTGAGACCTCTGCACCCGAGCAGTAGGGATTCCGCGCATGTGAACCTCCAAGCTTCTCCAGGTTCTTAATTCTCCATTAGGAACAGGAAAATTACAACATTAAGTCTCCGACATGTCACTGCATAAATTGTACCATTTGCAGAATCTAATATAAAGTCGGTGACTAAGCACATAAGCATGTAATAAAGAACTGAGTTGTTTGTTTTGACTTTAACAAGTTCGGTCTGCATCAATTATCTGTAAGTAAAGAAAGAGTAATTTCCAATTCCAGATAAAAACCCCTGTCACAGAAAGAAAAGATTATTACATCCAAAATCAAAACCAACTGTTCCCAAAAGTTTAAAGAGCCAACCTTTTAAAATTCATTGATACAAGAGCAAAAATACGTATATTTGTGAGTTCAGATGAAAATAAAATCAACTTTTAACAGAAAAGTGTGCCTGTTTTAGTATTTTAAGCTCTGTATTTAAGTCTCTATTTATAGAAACATGTGCAAAAAAGGCGCACAGTGGCTTTATCTCAAGTCACTACACAGTAAAGAAGAGAAAGTAAAATACAGTCTCAAGCAGGAGAAGGGATTTATCTCAAACCAAACATATCAGTCTGAAACCCAACAGCTCATCACTGCATTGAAAGGTTACTTTGTTTTTGCTTCAGTGTACAAAGCACTTGAGTTTGCTTTAAGTTTATATCCTTTGGATTTTTTCCAGTGAGGAGAAATTAAAAATGCTTTTGGTCTAACAGAGCAATGTTCAACCTCTTAAGGAGATGCAGGGGGAACTGGAGCCTAATGGACACTGTTCTGTTTCCTCCCAGCAGCACCAAGGGGTCTCAACACAGGTAAAACACCACATTTCTACCTACTCACAGACCCTTCATGCTGGAAGAGGACCAGACACAACTAAAAGCCCCTTATCCAAGCACTGTTAAATCAAATAAACTCTGGTGGCACAACTGAATTTCTCATCCTGTGAGATCCTGAGGTTTTTGCTGCAAGCTTCTCCTGGCACCATTTCTAACAACAGTTTTTACCTGCCCTTCCCTGAGTAGCTGTCAGTTCTGCCACCAGTCTTACCTGTTGCAGTTTACAAACTATATTAGATTTCTACACATAATTCCAACGCACACACTCCTAGCACATTTCATTACATGCTTGAATTAATTTATTCTATATGGAATTTGTTACCTTTAGAATAAAAAAAAAGTTACTATTCATTATTGAGAGCAGACAGATGGAACATGTTCAATTTAAGACATCAATAAGAAGGGAGGAGGGGGGGAAATCTTATAATCCGTGTGGCACAACCTATTCCATCTGGTACTTCCAACTTGTCTGCCAAGACTTTTTTCCTATATAAAAGTGAACGCTTCTCTTTAGAGTTAATGGAACATTCTTGGGCATTAAGACTCTGCATCTGATTTATAGATAGCAAGCAACAACACACACTTAACATACAATATTTGGAAAGTGTAATCTCTTTCGTAAGGTAAAGGTTGTGGGCTTGACCTAGGACAAAACAAAACAAAATAAAACACACAAAAAAACCCACAAAAAAAGCGCACAAACTCCAGGAAATTGTGTTTATCTGAAAATGTTATCTGGGCAGTCAGAACAGAAGCTGCAGCTTTTGCTTTAATGAACCATGAAAGTGATTCAGCAAACTGCTTTGGTCTCTTAAAAACAAATATTAAGCAACACCAATGCTAAACTATACAACAAAATAGTTAGCCATCTCTCAACAGGAGGAAAGACCTTTCTAGTGCATTCCTACCAACATCCAGCATCTAGCAGATAATGCCAAAAACTGTGAGGTTTTGGCACATGTCAAAATCAATTTTAAATATTGGTTTAAAGGCTACTCAATTAATGGAAATTTATTTCCAATGAATGTTAAGATAATGGAGCTAAAGCTATAATTTTTCTTAATACAATCCGTTCCAGGAGTGTTTAATCAAGTGGGTGGGGGGTATTTTCTAGTGTCTTTTTGACAGAGCACTAACGGCACATTTTCCATACGTTTCATTCCCATTCTTGAAGCATGTCCCTTAATTCCTGCAATGCTTTGCATTAAGCTGTCTCATTATACCAAAGACATTATGTCACTTCTCTGTTTATGAGCACACTGGCCCTCAGCCCTTGCAATAACACCCAGCCACAAACACCCACTTCTGGCAACCAGCCTAATGACGGAAAAGATTGTTTCAAACCAAAAAACGAAGGGGAATCCAATTATCCACCTAAGACTTACAAGCACAGGGGAACACATTAATCTGGCATAATCACGTACCAAAGGTTTCACATTTGTCTTCTACATCTTGGGGAGAGATTACGTGGGCAGCCACGGAAACGAGTGGTCACACTGAAGGGCTGCTGAGTCTCACGTGGGTGCTCTTGGTGTGGAATAGCAAAACAATAAGCATCTGCCTCATGTATCCAATGTCTACCTATCACCTCCTGCATCTCTAGCACGGAAAGAAAAGTGTTTTCACTGCTAATTTTATGGGATTTGGTTGCAAATGTGTAATATTTGCTTTCTTTGAATGCCGCCAACTTTTCTTGTGGTCTAGAGGGAAAACTATCGCTGAGCAAGGCATTCCTCTGTGGATGGACCATGCAAGGATGAGGTCTGTGACAGCTGCAGGACCTCTGAGCCCACCACAATCAGAGAGTTAAACATTCCTGTCTGTATAAAACTGGTCTAACCACGATTATTCAGTGAAGACATGCAGGATTTATGTTAAAAAAAAGAGTTCAGCCTCACAGGGGTTTTCTGGGGTATTGGTGAAAGAAGAGATCCCACCCATGTGCTGGGGCACCAAGGTCCTCACCTGCAGCATCCCGTCCGCACATGGGCACCCCGGAGAGGCAGCTGGGAAAGATGCACGAGCAGAGGAGAAAAAGGCCGGGGAGTATTGTGAGGATGTTTGAAAATTAGCAATACATTTCTTTTTGCCTTTGGTCACGGCTCTTTTTTTTTCTCCTTCTGACTTTCGGTCAGAGTTTACTCCAAGGCCAAAAGCACTGCGGGGTCTTTTTCCCTCACTAAAGTTACTGCGTGCGGGGGGACATTTCATTCCTCCCGACGTCCAGAACCTGCACATGATTAAAGCTGGGCTGGGGCAGAATTAACATTCTGCTAACAAACCCCTCCTGCCATGGGCTTGTGGGCCAGGAGGGGCAGGAGGGCCACGGCCCCGCAGCCGCTCCCCTGGGTCAGGGCATGCTGGGAGGGGAAATAAGCTACAGAGCAGACAATTTTCAGCTTGACTGGTTTTACTTTCTCTACCAGGCCTCACGAAAACAAACTGACAAAACAAAGGACACAAAATTAATGACCCATGCCTTCTGTCAATTGACTCTTAGTAACAGTGGCTAGTTCACCTTAATTTTATTTTATTTATTTATTTTTTTCCTTCACTTTGAGTGAGTCACCGTAGGCAGCAGTTAAGGTTCATTTAAAAATTTTTCAGAGGCATCACTTGGTTTTCATTAATTTGGTAACTGTAGTTTCTGATGGTGGTGAAAAAACAATGAAAAGAATTTATTCAAATTAAAAAAAAAACCAAAAACAACAAACCTCTTAGCCACTGCCTGTGTTTTTCTAGTAATGGTTGTAAATAATGCTGTATCTATATCCCAGGGTAAAACACACTACTCAGGGTTTGCCATCTCCTCAAAACATTTTGCCTTCTTCATTTCCTCTTGAAACACCATTATTTATATGGCTGAAGTTTCACTTGACAGCTCGCCAGAAAGCCAAGTAACAACAAACCTTTTACTGTGAAGCAACAACATTATTTCTGAGTTGGCTTCACCTGTGTTTTCAGCAGAGATGGATTTTATGTCCTAGTGAATCCCACTTAAAAAACGCTCATACCTTGATCCCTCTTGCACAGCGCTGTGTTTCCCAAACCTTGCTGCAATCACAGGTTTTCCTTTTATAATTCCTGGCGCTTGGGGAGAAGGTGCCTGATGCTCCAGCCAGGAGCACTCATGTCCTTTAGCCCTGCATAGCTAAAGCACTGCACAACTTTTTAAATATTTACCCCATTGTATAAATGTCCATTGAAGGGCACTTACATAAACGATAAGCGCTTACAGCAAACACTTTTAGAGAGCAGGATCTGTGGTATGCAGAGGAGATAAGGGCACTTCCTGCAAATCCTTATTCACAGAATTAGTCCTTAATCAGGCAAATAGACTCCCTGATATCAATGGGATTTCACATGTGAGCAAGGGTGGCAGGATTGGGCTCTTAATGGGACATTTTAAAAATTCCTGTATCTTCCCAGGAAAACCTGTGAGACCTAATATTGATTTTAGTGGCAGTAAAAGTATCCTACTGTGCATATCCTAACCAGCAATATCCATACTGTGCAATCTGGCATCCTCCCTTCTAAAAATTTAATTACATGTCTATGCAAATTAACACCATTATTCACCAAGATACTCTTTTTGGTTTATAAAAGGCTGTGCTAGGTGGCAATCCTATATAAAATAACTAACATTTATGTCACAAGCTAAAATACATCCAACAGAACAGGCAGTATTCAATTAAGGAAAATGAAGAGTACAAAGATGCTTCTTGCCAAGAAAGAAGACAGTAAATTAAACATAATTTGAAGGTTTTAGAGACCTGGTGAAAAAGCTAGTACAGGTAGTTCCTGTGAGAGACACAGAAACATGAACCTGATTTTACAGGTCTGGGGAGTGAATTGGAGCTGTGGTGTGTCCTGGAGTGACTGCACCAGGCTGGGGATGGGGCCAGACCCCATGCTGGGGCAGGACCACAGCCCCTACTCCAGCTCCTACCTTTGAACTTGAAATTCTCCTCATGCACCAGAGAAAAACAAGAACCAGCATTGCTAAAAGTCTATTTCCAGGCAGCCTAACTCTCCACTTGCTGTCTATGAACTTCCTAGAAAGTTGGAAATATAGCACTGCTCGCTTAGTGCCACTTTTTGTGCTGTTTGTCAGCATTTCCATTACAAACCTTTTTAAAGGGTTTCCAGCTCAGCCACAAAAAGCCACTTCAGGCTGAAAGCTGGCGTACAGCTTCCCAGTCTGGGAGTGAACGACTTTGTCAAGCTAAACAAAACGTGGTTTATCTCTCTTTAGCAAAGGAAAGGCTCTGGAAGGTTTGAAAATTAACAGAAGCTTCTACTTATATAAAGCTGTATATTCTTGTCCTATTTTCTATAGCATTTACAAATAAGTTATAAATTGCTGAGGAATTATTTTTTAAAATTTATTTAAATTACAAACAGACATAAATATGATCCACCTCTGGCTATTTTGGATGAATCAGGGAGATTTTGCGAATGTCCCTCAGTTAGGCATTCAGCTGTTGGTGACAATTAGAGAGAAGGAAAATAAGGCATAAAAAAGCCTTTTTTTTTTTCTTTTCTTACTTTACCTCTTGCAGCCAAGTTCTGTGAATCACAGGGTGTAGGCAGCTGAGTATTGACCAATCAGCTCAATCAACAAACAATAACACACAGCAGCTTCCTTTCATCTGTAAGTGCCAAAGCACTTGAGAAAGGGGCACATCTATAATCAACTTTATTTTACAAGATGGTCGAGGTCCCTTGAGGCTTCTTTACCCTCTGCATAGGAGGAGGAGAGGAGGTTTAGAAGGGGGCGAGTGCCACTGGCCACATTGCTGGTGTGTGGTGGCACAGTGACAGACCTGGCACAGCCCACAGCAAATACATCAGGAATCGGAATTGCAGCTCTGGGGTGCACTAGGGCACAACAGGAAGCTTGAGTAGAAACCAGCCAAGGGGCACAATTAGGCAGGTTAATGGGCCTGAAGTCCACCCAGGGCTGTAATGAAAGGCATCACCTCTGTCTTGGATCACTGGAAACCAAAATAGTATCTCTGAGGAAGGGTCACTCCACCTAATGCTTAAGTCATTCTCACTGGGATCTGCTACTGGTGTTACCTGAGATTTGGGATGGATGCATGGGTGAGTTTTCAGCTGGACAGGAGTCGAGCCTTTTCTTATGCCTTTCTGCTGGTGCTGATGAGGGGATCCTTGTGCAGGGGCTCCACATGCTTGAGGTTGCACAAGGGGCTGGCAGGGATGCGCAGAGACACTTTGGGGCATGGGACTGCTGCCCAGGCTCAGGGCAGCAGGGATGGGGAAGACTAAGGCAGCCATCAGTAAGGAATAACTGTGATTATCCGTTAAAAAATCCACAGGTAACAGCAAACATGACTCAAGGACTGCCCTGGCAAACCGAAATCCCCGCGTGCCCACTTCAGCCCCTAGGTAGGTGGAGGAGCTCAGCTTTGCATGGAGGCAAAAGTGACCATGAGGGTTCTCTTTTTCCAGTTGGAAAGTCACCTGCTTCAGCCAGAGTTGTCAGTAGACCATGCACCATGAGACATCTGCAGGGCTAACAAATAGTTTCTCCCACAGCGAGACAGGCTTTTTTATCAAAGAGACCCGAAATGTTGTGTGTAGGAATGCAGGGGCCGCACAGAGTAAGACACCAGAAAAGCTATAAAAAATGCAGGAATATTAGCAATATAGAAAAAAAAATATTGATGTTGCCTGTCCATTTAAAAATTGAGAAGAATATTTCAAATTGTAAGAGTTTTGAATTTAAAGGGGTCCATACCAAAAAAACACTGATATATCTGCTCCTTTTCCTTCATCTGTCTCCTGTATTCATTCGGTGAATGGCAGCCACCGAAATAATGGGATACTGGTTTAAATGATCACTGGATTAGGCCTTATGGTCTTCATTCAGCAAAGCATTTAAGCATATGTTTAAGGTTAAATACATACTTTTCATGCTTAACTCTACAGGAATAAGCTTAAGTAGATGCATCAATTTGAGCAGGCACTTAAGAGCTCTGCAAAATCAGGATGGACATGCTCGGACATGTGTTAAGTGCACAGTGTTCCTTAACTGTTGCCCCGTGCAAAATCTCTGGTGGATTCACCGAATAATGGAAAGTGCCTGTATCCTGTGCACAAACTCTGACCCAGAACAATTTTGGGTGATGCCTGTGGGTGCCACGGGTGGGTCCCCCAGGAGCGCTGGGAGCTCCGTGTGGGCAGTAAAACCTGAGGCTGAGAAGCTGCTGCAGAAATGCTGGGTGGTCTCTGGTCATGCTGGAGCAGAGGTTATTTAATACCATTTGTAATGGTTGCTTGGGGCAGGTGGTGGCTCACTGAGGATGGGCTGTAGCACAAATGTTGCTGTATGTTATGCTGGCAAGGCACAGAGCACACAGTGAGGGATTAGTAAGGATTTGGTGGCAGAGAAGAACTTCACTTCCCAACCCACTTGGAAAACAAACTCTGCTCTAAACTCATGTTGTTTTTAATGATTCACAAGGATGTTAAAAAAAAAAATCAATATAAATATCAACAATTATGTTACTCAAAGAGCTTGGGTTTGTGGGTTTTTTTTAATCTGTTGTATCAAAGGTATAAAGAGAACTCACTTGATCTTAGAATTCAGTAAATCCCAAATATTTAGCCTAAACTGTTTCTAGAGTTGTCTGAAATAAAGGTTTTGCAGAATATTGAGCCTTATCTAATTTCACCAGATTATTTTAAAGCTCAAATCAAACCAGTATAAATAATGGGTAGAATTACTAACCTGCAGGGAATGTCATCACAAATTTCCTGGAGTTTTCCATGTAACTATGAACATGACTGGTCTATTTACTGAAAGTAGTATATACTGTATAATGTTCACTGAAAACTCATGTAACTCATGCAATATGATAACCACTAGGGTGCTACTGTGACGTAAAGGATATATTACAATTTTATCCAATTCAAACAGGGAAAAAAATGGTTTTAATCGTCCTGCCCTCTAAACAAATACTTTGTCTGTTCTACTGAACTTGAAATTCAAGGTTATGTATAAGTCATCCTGCAATAAAAATAATATTATGTAATAAACAAGACTGCACTGCCATATGATTTGAGTCTTCAATCACTGAATATTTTTGGAAATATTTATATGAAGTGAAGGTGTTATGTGTGCCAGGATTTTTTATGGTTCTTATAACGCAGTTGCAATGCATCGCACTGTCATGTGCAAAAGCTCTGGTGACAAGCACATAGATTCCAGAGCCTGGGCTGGCCCTGGCAGGGGGAGATGTTTCATGGAGGTGATAGGTTTAGCCTTGCAAGGAGCAGCTTGTCTGCAGTGCTGTCTCAGCCCAGCACAGGATGCTGGCAGAAGCTCCCACCACCCACAGCTGGGGGAATGGGACATCACTTGTCCTCCAGCCCTCATGGGCAGTGGCTGCTCTGGAAGGGACTGAGAAAAATCCCTTTGGCAAGTTGAGGGCATCACAGGTTGGGCACAAATGCCACTGCAGAATTAGATCATGCAGTAAAAGCAAAAGCATTTTCCTGCTGTCACACTGCAAAATCTGTCCTGCAAAGGTGGAATCTCACATTGCTGTGCACTGGACTTTGATGTGATCAGAGGACAAGTGTGAAGGGAGAGATGCTCCCAGTGCTGGATGAGCTTTTGAGAGGCAAAATTACATCCTACCTTGGGTGCCTTTAATAAAAATAAAATAAGTAAAGTGAGAGACAGAAATTTGTATTCAGCTCTTCCTTTCTAATATTTCCCCCTCTTTCCAGACAGAGACCACTTAGACATGGCTATCCCCAATGATGGGGAAGGTCGTCCTGTGTTTCCAAACTATCACCTTCCAAAAGGTTGGGCATTGCTGCCCTCCCAGGGCTGTCACTGTGATGGAAAACCTTCATTCCCTCACAAACTGCTGCCCAGATCAGTCACCTACATTCAGAATCTTTCCAAGGCTTTTGGACCACGCATAAAGATAAGGAGGAACCCAAGGTTTATGCAGTGGAAGAAGACACCTCCACTAATTTTCTTTTTATAATGTGGTCTCCCACTGCTGTGGAAATGAGACTCATTTCTATGTTCTCACGACAAGCAAGGGTTTCCCCTTCACAATTTCTCTTCACAACGTTTTTCAGGCTTGTGACATGATTTAGCATCTTCTCTAATTGCTTGTGAGAAGCAACACCCACTCGGTACCCCCAGCACCTCTCTTTGCTGAGGGCTTGTGAGTCACCCTGTGCCAAAACATCAACAAAACTGAAGAGTGCTGCAGAAAAAAGCTGATTTTTACATAAAATTTTGGGAGCCTGGAAGGATTTGGAGCATTAGGGATGACTACTGTCATCACCCTGCTGCTGGTGGCATCAGTGCCTTCATAGCAAAGGACATGTTCCCTATTCCATCAGCCCTTTTTTTCCACAAGGGTTTGAGGAGAACACCAAGAGAGAAACTTAGTGAAAACACATCTCTCAGGAGATGTACAGCCCCTCTGTGTAGCTACACCCTGACAGGCTCCGGGTAAAAACCCAAGTGTATCTCCAGTAAATGGGAGGGCTCCATTTCAGACACCCAAGGGACACTCACCCTTCACCTAACGCCGCCCTAAACGTACAGGAGAGTATCAAATAACACAAAAATAACACAGCTTCTTTCTGTAGGTCATAAAAGCATTATCTGTCACTGCTGGCCTGCTACTGGAAGTGATGTGTTGCCATCAACCTCTGAAAACCGTGTGATGCCAAGAGATGCCCATCACAGGGAGCTTGTGTCACCCACCGGCACATGTGACACTCACATCAGGCACAGGAGTATTTCCAAGGCAGGACTGAATTTTCACTTGGCTCCTAAGCACACAACTCTGCTGCCAATGTGGGTTTATGGATGTAAATCCCTGTTAACATCTCAGGAAGGCTCACATTTGAGTTGCAAACACTGCTCTGCCCCCTGTCCCTGAGCTGTCTCCTCTTTCCTCATCCTGCTGCAAGATCCACGGAAACACTTTCTCCCAGAGCCTTATCACAGCAGACAAAGAAACAAACCAAACCAAAACCTGAAGATTTACTACCAGAAGCCCTCATCAGAATATTCTATGTGTCTCATAAAATAAACATGGTAATGAAAACCGGTTCTACCGAAGCCCTCAAACCTATGAGCATTAGCAGCTGCTTTCTGTGAAGCTGGTGTTGATGTCAGGGGGAGACAGAAACCAGCCTGGGAGAAGCTGTGTTGGCTCTGGGGGAGTTAAACCCATCTTGGCTGGAATTTGCCATGCTCTGGAACCCCGCACCGATAACGAGTGTGTACATACAACTCCCAAGCTCCAAATAACTGACTCTGAAACCCAAATCTGAGTTGTAATTAGACTCCTCTTTTGCATAAACAAAATCAAACTGTCTTGTGCTTGCTTTAGAAATTGGGCTAATCTTTGACAGGTTGTTCTCATTTTCCAATTACCCACTAGGGAATGCATGTTGGCACTCTGGAAAATAATTTTTGGCTGTGTCCCTTGGTTGCAAATAGTGTCATTGCTCTTGGTTAAATCTGTGAAAATTATGCCTCCAACTCCTCGCTGCTGACTGCCTGCTAAAGCATCCTGCATGGCTTGGAGTCTGATTTCTTTATCCAGCTCCATATGCTGCCTCGGCTAAAGGCTCTGAGCAGGGCAGAAATCTGCTGTTAAAGGAACTACCAATGCTCTCTGCTGAGTGACAGCCTGACCAGAATCTGCATTTTGAGGTCCCATGAACAGATTTTCTTATAAAAACAGCATCATTCATCTGCATTGCTGCCACAGGCAATGGCCAGGTGAATCCATGGGCTGAAGATAGGCCTTGGCATGAGATTTTGGCAATCATTTTCCCAGTTGTGTCTGTCTGATTTGGAAGAGGTAAAATGTTTCAACATTATAGATGGAGGATGGTTGCTGAGACAAACCCAAAAGGTAAATAAGTACATTATGGATTTAAACCAGCATATGAGACTGCAAGTGGATTTTTTTCTTCTTGTCTCCATTTAAATATTTGGCATCAGAGAGAAGTCAAAGTGATGCTCTTTCACCAGGACTTTGCTTTCATTTGCCCCCACCTTTGCTGAGGATGAATTCAATAATAAATCACATGCAAATTTTTAAAATTTACTTTAAAAAGGAATGTGGCAGAAATTGTAAACTCTAAGGGCTTTGGATTTTGTACAGCAACAAAAAGGCTGAGCCTTCATTTCTGCCTGCCTGGGTGTGCAGAAGCTTCCACTGCACAAGCAGTGACCAGCAGTGGCACAAACCCAGGCTGCTGATGCTGGCACCAGGTTTAAACTTGGTACAACAAAGCCCTGCTCTCCCCAGGCAGTACCCTAAAGTTCCAGAGACAAAGGACAAGTATTAGAAATATTAGTCAACCTAGAAATAAAATTACATTTAGGGATTGGCGTAATCCACTCATTGGGTCTGGATTCTACAACGTCAGAAGCTTGTTGTAAATTCACTTGATGCTCCTGTGCATCAGGTAATGTATTTAGGGATATGCTGAGATGAAAAGTAGGGGGAAAAAGAAAAAAAGAAAAGAAATGGGGAGAAAAAAAAGAAAATTCATGCCTGAAAATAAAGTAGAACGGCAACATCTTACTGGCTAAACATCTGAGGAAACTACAAGTGTTCTTTCAGTCTTCAAATTCTAAAATATGCTCAAAATTCTTGTGTTAAAATATCATCTTTTACCCAAACTACTATTTTAACTACACAAAGCTGAAGGAAAGAGGCTGCTGAGAGCTATAGCCATGCTGGGAAATCAATGTTCCCCAATGCACCAGTGGTGCCAGAGATGAATGAGCAGAGAAGGGGTGGAAAAAGGCACCAGTGAAGAGTGCAGTGGGAAGGGCATGACTGCAGCATCCACCCTCTGCTGATTTCCGTGCTCTCCATGATTACACTGTGTCATGTCCTCAGTGCCCAGCAAGGCCAGAGGCACCCTGCCTCCAGCCACCTCCTGGGATGCTCCACAGGAGATCAGGATGCTCCTTTGAGCTGCCCAGCACTGGGCACAAGGCTGCAGATGCAGCCTGCTTCACCCTCAGGGAGATATTTGGGGGAATCTTTTCAAAGCAGATCCCAGAGCAACCCCCAGTCCTAGGAGACTGAGGACTCCAGAGGTCCCTTTGGCCTCAGCTACACAGTGATGCCACAAGCCTGCCACATTGTGCTCCTGCTACCAGGAACAACACTGTCATTCGTTCCTCATAGGACATAAAACCTGAGTGTTTTCATATTGCTTTGCTGAGCACTACGGGTGCTGAATTATACCCAAGAAAAGAACAGGAATGCTACCAAAAAACCTGTACTCTAACTTGAAACAGTCTAGATTAGACCATGTACACTAATATTTATGGAGCCAAAAGCAAGAAGTTTATGTAGTAATTTGATTTAATGTAAAATATAAAACCTTAATGCATTTTATAGTCATAGGCACCCCTAGCCACGTGTCTCTCTGTAGATAAATAGATGCACATGGGTAGATACACACACATTTATGGCACTGGGGTCCCTCTAATCTGCAAAACAATCTTGCAGGGTTTTCTTCAGTCAAAATGAATTAGATGAATTAATTAAACAAATCAAACTAAACTTAGTCACAGCGGCGCTCATTGCCTAAAGAGCCTCATAAATCCGATGAATGATGGGATGATGGCAAATACATCCTCATTACCATGCTAAACTCAGTTTGCTAAATAAATTAGTCATGTCATCGATGTCGTCACTGCATTCCTCTGCCCCAGCCACTGCACAGCTGCCTCTGCCCCCTCTTCTGCTCCCCCAATACCTGCCAGCTTCAAAGGGACACTTGGGGGAATTAATGACTCAATGTTTGCAAAGCACCTTGAGATCCCCCAGGTGAAAGGTGGTTTATAATCCCCTCCTGGATTCTCCTGACTGTGTCAGCCAACAAGAGAAGCCAGCAGTGCTGGACCTGTGGGGTTTTCTTGTGGCTATGGAGGTGCCCATGTGCCACGTGCTGGTGTGTTAGGGTGTGGGACAACCCTGCATATGCTGGTGGGAGCAGGGTCAAACATCACCCAGGTTGCAAGATGCACCTGTGCTGGCCCACAGTACTGCGATCTCACTTTGCCACCATAAGTAGAAAAAAATTCTTCTCTGTGAGGGTGGTGAAGCCCTGGCACAGGTTGCTCAGAAAAGTTGTGGATTCCCCACCCCCAGAAGTGTTCAGGGCCAGCCTGGATGGAGCTCTGAGCAACCTCCTCTAGTGGAAGCTGTCCCTGCCTTGGCAGGGGCTGGACCAAGATGGGCGTTAAAGGCCCTTCCAACCCAAACCGTTTTATGGTTCTACAATAAACATGGCAAGGTTCATGGCTTATTTGGCTTGCTGGAGGACTCTGCAAATGAGGTCTTTGCTGGTGTTTGCAGATCTGGCCCATCCTGCCTCTTAGCCCAATGTTCATCCTTCTCCTTACTATTTCTCTCAAGGATACACAATATTCCCTAAACCTGCAGAACAAGTTCTGTTGCTTTTTAAAGAGAAACACCAAATTTCTCCCTTTTCTTTCTCTGCTGATGGACTTAATTTTTTTTTATTTTATTTTTTTTTTTAATTTCTGGAGAGCAGAGAGACACAGGGCAGTAACATCCCCTGCCACTGAATCCCTCCACCCTCCAGCCAAGCATCCTGTTCCATTCCCGGCAGGGCGAGTGAGCCGGAGCTCACGTCACGGTCCTGCACATCATCCCCATCACTACTCATGTCCTCCAGGGATCTTGCCAATGCCTCTGAGCAACAAGTGACAGTGATACCCTGATATTTCAACAGCTTTAGAAGTGGGAAAATAGTTCAAAGCATCTATATAGGTATTAAACTCCTTCCTCACAAGAAGCTGCCAAATTTCAAGTGAAATAGTTGGCGTTTTCTCTCACGGTCTAGGAAAGTGGAGAAAGAGAGTAAAACTTTGTTATGTAACTTTAAATAGAATGAGTTAGGCCATCTTTGATTCCTGCTCTGGCAGAAGTCCCAGGTAATATTCCAGGAAGCTGCTTTTATAGGCAAAGAAACCTGTAAGCAACTATCTGAACTCACCATGTGTTATGTGCACATCTCATTTACTTCGGGGGAAGTTGCACACATGCATTTGCAACTAAAACTTCTCTTCTAGGTGTAAATTGAACAAAAACATCCCTGAGGAATCTACCTACAAGCACTGGGATTTGCCTTTGCACTCGGCAACATTTGTATTCCTCAGTGCAATTTTCAGCTGTGCATTGCAGGAGGGAAAGCATTACTCAGCCTGCTTTATTTTCATATGAATGAGGGTTACTGTAAGAGGGAACATTGTTTTTAATATTGGCCCTGAAAAGTACAAGCCAGCAGATGGCAGTTTAAACCACATTCAGTCAAAACAACATCATATTTTAGCCAGCACCATTATTGTCAGATCTTTTCAACACATATATTTGAAGATTTGACTGTGAGGATGGTAACGAGATGAAAAAGAGTGGCTGGGATTGCTGACAGGATTGCTGCACCCCTAGAAGGAAGAAGTTTGCATGTGGGCTGTTTCCACTGGGCAGCTCTGCAAGGCTGTGGGCTCATCCTCAGGTTTGGACGAGCAGAGAGTGGATGGAAGTGCCAGAGGAGCTCGATGTGCCCATCTGTGCCCCTGTGGGTGCAGGCCATGTCCCCCCCATCCCCCCGACATACACACGCCCCTGTGGCTGGACTGGCAGGGTCATGTGTGACTGCCCATGCCTGGAGAGGTGTTTGTGCTTTGTGGATGTTGATTTTATATCTTATTTACAGCAGAGAAGGTGTTGTCCTGCAAATAAGGTTTGCAGAAGGCCCTAAAAATGGCCAGACTTTTGTCTGGTCTCATTTTCCTTGCTGCATCAATGAATCTCCCTCAGTGTTTGACTAGGTCCAGGCAGACAGTTAATTAGTGCCAAGTAATTTTCCAAATTCACAATGTTTTACTACGGATAGAAAAGTGAGGAGAAAGGGATTTACAAATATAAACCAAAGCATTCCCTTTCTTCAGTGGGGTTTTGGCAGCCTCCTGGTTTGGATGGGCACACGGCTCCCCACACATTCCAGGATGATAAACCTTTGATATGCCTTACACTTCACTGCCCTGAAAATGCAACTTTCCACATTTATGAATACAAACAACGCTATTATCTCTACCTTTCTAATATTTAACTAATCTAAACACTCAGGTAAATGTTATCTGAAATGGTACTTCTATAAATGCATTAACTTTGTCTTCCTTTGACTTTTAAGATATCTTTCCTTACTAATACAGCTGAAAAGATTGTTTGGAAAGCCTTCGTAAAGTGGCAGAGCAAACAGATGAAGGGCGTTCTTTAGTAGTTCTTTATTATTAGCTTTCAAATGATACTATCTTCTTGTACTTTTCTTAACGAGAAAATAAATAGAATTTGTCTCACACACAGCTGTGTTTTTCTTTAGCTAAGGAATGCACAAAGGGAAATTAAAAAATCATGCATTATCAGTGAACAAGCTAGTTAAAGTAAATAGATTCCAGCCAACTTGCTTCTAAAAGATTAAAGGTTAATGACGGAACACCTTGATCGATAGATTTATGAATTATCAAAGTCTACAAAAGGTACATCCATTTTTCTGGCATTATCTGCCAAGCAAATGCTGAGAACAGGCACCATCTCTCAACTGAGCTGTTACCTTTTCTGTCATATCATTTAGTGCTGTTTACAGATCAACTGGCATTTCAAGAGCATTTATTAAAGCAGTTTTCTTACCCCAACTGATTATTTTAAGGAATTCAATGACGGATGCTAGTTTAAACATACAATACGATGTCCAAGATCCTTCTTATTCTACCAGAGATTATGTGGCAAAGCTCTGAACTGAGGAGATGCACAGAACTCTGGTACCTCCTCAGCAGTTCCCACTTATCGGCGTCTTTATGCTAAATAAATATGTCTGGATTTGCTAAGTAACCCATAAAACAATTACCCAGCTCTCAATTGTGTCTGAGCAACTCTAAGACAGCAGGAATAGCATGAGCTTGCTAAAGTCAGCTGGTTATCCCTTTCTGGGACAAAGAGTACCAAGGTAAGCTGTACCTTTTGAAGTGTGCGGAAGGTTTGTGACGGCCAGCCCCGTAAAACCATGGGCAAACAGTCTGGCACAGGTGGATTCCCACTGCCAGCAGCCAGGGAGGTTTGAAGTCCACAGTAGTTGTCCCACTGCAGGAAAGCTGAAGTGGTTTTGCCATAGCCTGGTATTTACTGATTGTATTTCTTATATAAATCTTAAACATTAAAAAAAGTGTTTACCCTGACACAGCTTCTGCTGGAACATCAACCTTCCTCAAGATGGTTAACAGTTTAACTGAGTCTGAACACACCAGTGTGGAGGCATTATTGAAATTATTTATTTGTTCATATGTGAAATTTACTTTAATCCCTGTTTCTCTGTTGAGAAAGGCATCAAAGGCTTAATGTCTTTGTGGGCCATTCATGGGCAAATGAATCTTTTAACTCTGCTCTTTAACGATCCTTAGGGATTTTTGAATCCTGACCCATATATCCTGCCTGTCCTAGGAATGTATATTTTAATGACATCAGTGAGAGCTATAAGCAAAATGAAGGTGGAACTGGGTCCTTTATGAATTAATCTATTCAGAAGATGAAATTGGACCCATCAGGTCAAAGTATTTTCACTGGAAATTCAACTCACGTGAGTCTTCAACACCTCTCTCTCCTCCTCCTCTCCGCCCTACACTTTCCCACCTCTCCACCCTTCCTCCCTGGTGATAAAGTGAACAGCATGATATAGGGCACTGATTTGTTTTAATACAGGAGTGTATTACCAACTTGGTTATTTCTGCACTAAAACCGATACCACAAAATGCTACAAAGCCTTTGAAAAAGTCTAAAAGAGAGAGCTCTGGGCCTCCAGTGTCCAAACTCCCAGCCAAACTCCAAGGAAATGGAGGAGCTTGGGACAGGAGACAGTGAGAGCCTGAGGATTTCATGCACATGCTGGTGGCCTGGGGCTATTTAATACGAGTATCTTAATTAAATGGTAAATTCCAAAGGAATTTCCAACTATTCCTAATTGCTCATTACTTTATCAGGCCAATATGAAGGCGAGAAAGGAAAATCCATTGGAGCATGCATTTTCTGCTGTTTATGTGCCATATGAACAGTGCTATTAACCCGTGCTGGCAATTATGATGGGATTATGGCATGCCCACTATGGAAGAATTTAATTGCAGTTATATCAGATTGAAGGCCCTTTCACAGATTATTTCACTCTAGGCTATAACACAAGCCCTGGGTATCACAGCAGCTTTGGGGTTGGGGCCCCACAGTGTGGAAGAACATCAGGTCAGTTGTCACACAACAGTGCTCCAGTGAAATTTGCCCTCCAGCCACACCAAAACCTTGTCCTCGTATCAACTGTGCCAGTTTGCAGGAGCCCATGGAAATAAAAAATCAGCATTGCCTGGCAGAGGGTTCCACTACCTCAGCTCAGGGAGCAAAACCCTTGAGAGACCAATGGATCTCACCTGCAATCACATGAAATCCTACCTGGCTTTGATTTGAATTGATAAATCAAGACAGGTTTTACCAGAAATTGAGCTTAGATTTGTGGGAAAAGTTTGCAAGCCTCAGCTTAGACAGCTGCCTTCAACAGGCAGCACTTTCTGTGGGTCTTCAGGTTTCCCAGCAAACACTTTTCAGGGCTCTGGTTTCTTATTCCTATTGCTCCTGGCCTTCTCCACTATGGACTTTCATGTCATGATGAGATAAAGAAGAAATCTTCAGATATTCTCATTCTCTGTTAAAAGCAGCTTGTTTTAGTAACACATTGTGCCTGTATCTATCCCCATTGAGAAAATGTTTATGAAAGAAATTGTCCCATAAGTTTCAAAGAGGGTGCCAAAATGTAGATGACTGCAGAGGGGTGGCCAAAGGAACATTTACTTTCTTCTTTGGTAGAAAACAGTAAAAATGAATAACCAGTGCCAAGCAATTTGTTTCTTGCAGCATTTAGAGATGCTGCAATGAGGGAAAACCCACACCTCCTAGATGTGAACTCGGGATTTTTGTTCCCCACATGCAGCTTTGTTCGCTATGGATCCTGTGGGCATGAACCCAGGTAGCTATAGGTTTCCAAAATGAAACAGGAGAACAAAGAGACTGAATGCCCTCTTCATGGCAGGTTACAAACATTGATTTTCTCTTATTTTACCCAATTTGCAGTCAACTTTTTCTATTAACCCTTTGATTCTGCAGTTTTACAGTGTTAAGCTCTGAGGCTGCAGCACAAGCCCACATTATTAGGTACAGCCTCTGGAAATCCTTCAGCTCAGCTTCAGCTTCCTCCCCAAAAATTTCACCTGTTTCAAAGACACTTTAAAGCACAGGTACCAGCTTTTAGTACTTTATCTTAAATCTCAAAACCTTTGGTATTTTTCTTGCTCTTGGGGATTAGATCTTCAGTGAGTCTGGAGATCTACCCAGGCAAGAAAACTAGTATATGAATGCTGTGATTTGAAGTGGGGAGGAGAAGGTTGAGGGGGCTCCTCCTTGGGTGACAGTAGTGAAAAAGCAACAGTGAGCTGATTGAGATGAATGCTGCCTTTAAAAGAACCAGAAGTATCTATTCAGCAAGAAAATAGGACTATTCCATAAAAGAGATGGGAATCAATTACAGCCTCTCATGAATACAAGGCATGAGCGTTAGTTAAAGCAACAGCTCTTGACCCACAAGGATAACCTATTTCTGAACCACAGATCACTTTGTAAGAAAACATATGTCAAAACATGCATCTGAGATGCTGAAGCTCCTTTCTTCACCAGTATTGAAAAAAACACCTCTGCAAGAATACAAATTACTTTGTGCAAAAATAAGAATTATCAGCGAAAATTACAGCTGCCCCAATGGAAGAAGCGTGCAGCACGTGTAATATTAGGCACCTTTGCCCTGTGAACAAGGCTAGAGCTGGAACATGACTGCCAGGCAAGGAGCAAAAGAACAGGAAAAACAAAAATAAACTCAAAAACTCATTGGAACAGAAGTAAAGGAGATAATTTAAGATCTGATTTGGTAAATTGGGATGACATTATGGAAGAAGTGGTTGCAAGAATAATCGAGGATTTGAGAACAATCAGTCCCAGCCCAAGTCACACAGATCTTTCTTCATAAGCAATGGCGTTTCTCCAATTTAATTTCATTTGGATCAATTACCATTAGCCAGATCCAAGCACAAACTTGAGTAAGCCAAGCTGAGAGAGAGGACATTAAAACAAATAATAAAGGAATTGTAACACACTGAAGGGAAGATAATCAGGCTTACTAAAACCATGGACACTGCTTCAAAATCCAGCACACAAATCCAGCATTAGCAGCCTGCAAGAGAACGGGGCAGTGCTCAGTTTGTATTAACTTAATAAACTAAGGAGTAGGGATTTGGAAATTACTGAAGTTGTTATTGCAACTGTTTACTTTGTATAAGCAAAGAGAGGGTTAAGCCCTTACAGGAGTTGCTCCCAGGAATTGTCAAACAATTTACAATCCTGAGAAAAAAATGCATCAATATTGGATTTGAAACCCATCTTGAGAGACTGATCAAATATGAAATCAGTCCTAGAGAGCACACTTCAGTGCAATGCCTGAGCTCTTAGATAATCCCCAGCACACAGATTGCCTTCCCCCACGCTGCCAAGGGGAAAAACAGAAGGAATGAAAAAGAGAAAACTGAAGGGCTAAATCCTGCACTCCAACCACTCCAACTGATGCCTTATTTCTAAGTATGAAAGTGGACGAGACATCCCTCAGGGTACCCAATGGCTTGCACTGCAAATCCTGCACTGGGGCTAAGGTCATTGATCTTGCTTTTTAATATTTTAGCTGATAGTAATAATTATATAAATAGTCTAACAATTACAAATGTCATTAATTAAGCTTATTGCATTGCCCCAATTACAAATGTCATTAATTAAACTTATTGCATTGTCTTTATAATATTTAATACATATTTTGGCCATAAATTGAAATCTATTTAACCTTGTATGAGTTTAGAAGGATTTTGAGTCATATTTTTTTTGAAAACCAGTGGGATTTTTGGTCCCATCAGAAGGCTGGGGAAGACAAGAATTCTAGTGCATTCTTTTTGGCTTTAATTTGAGCTGAAGACACCTGAAGTGAAAAAGTCACAAGTACCTTTGTAGTCCACAGCAGAAGGAATTACACACTGAGATCTAAGAAGAATAATTTTCAGAATGTGAAGATAACAATTTAATTATTTCCTTCAGAAATTCAAAACTGAATTACCAAAGCCAGTACATACACATAATTTGGAATAGTGTCTGAAGTCTTCATTCCTTTACTCTTTGTTGTCTCTGCTCACAGCTTGCAATTAAATAAAATGCTATGAAAATCCAGTGCCAGCTGTTAGCAACATCATCTACCTCTGGTAAAAAATAGCACCATGGAAAATTAAACTACCTGGTGTCTGGTTATAATTAAAGTCCAATGGACCAGGCATGGCTGCTTCTGTGTGCACCTTTCTAGGGACCACCAGCTCCAGCTGAAGGGCAGTGCATGGTTCCCTTTCTAGTACGTCCATAGGAAACGGCTTGGAAAATAACTCTGCTATTGGCAGATGGTGTTTTTTCAAAACTAAGAACAAAAACACAGATCAAAACCCCTACTCTTCCCGCGGTGATTTCTCGTGCCGATAATTAAATCCATTTTGCATATTGCAAAATCACACTGACTGTCACTATAAATTTTTTCCCATTATTGACAAACTGTTTGCAGATCCAGAGACAAGTGGGCCTTTTTCTAAATCCATGATTATGTGTATATATATATATATCACCTACATCACTGACATCATCCAATAAACTTAATTGACGGTGGTTTGTCTTAACTAACCTACGTTTTCAAGGTGTTGTCATGCAGAATGAAATGTGTGTTCATTTAAAATCCGCACCCCCTGGGATGGCTGGCGTAGGTACAAATTCCCAGTTATAAAGCTGAGTTATAACCCAGCCTTCCCAAGAAATGCTGATGGAATTAGTGGTGTGATTTCTGATAAGATGCCCAAGCCTTCCTTCCCTTGGTCCCACCTCCGAACCAGCATGTGCAGGTTTCCCAGGCACCTCCAGGGATGGTTTATCACCAGCCAGTGATGCATTTCTCTCCCTGGCTGTACAGACCAACAGGCACAGCATGTACAGTGGTCCCTGCAATATCACCTCACTATGCCTCTGCAGTTTCGCCACGTGAACTTTATGTTCCATGGCACTGTCTGATGAAAAATAATGAAGAAATTTCTCGTGTTTCACAGACAGGGACACATCATGACAAGACTCATACCAGACTCATGTTACGATTCAAAGGAATCATACAGCTCTGCCTCACCAGAAACCACTTGGAACAGGATCATTGCTTTGGACGCACACAAGGCAGCCGTGGAACAAATGAGCCCGCCAAAATATAGCAGAGCTTAAGACGCTTCTGAGTTTTTAATATCTTATTAGAGATGAACAAATGCATCTGAGAACAAAGCATGCAATTAACTGATCTTATTCCAGACCCTTTCAAAATCCATGCAGTGAAGTCTCTTTTCCCCTCCCTGCCACTGAAGCCCAAAAGACACATTATCTTTGAAAATATGCTGCAAAATTCCCAGGGTCAGCGGGTCTGGCATCGTCTGCTGGGCTGGCTGCAGGCTCCACATCGCGTGCGCTGGGGCTTCCTTGGGGGAAGCAGCACTCACTGCATTCCACCTTCTTAATGGGGTGTAATCAGGAACACGTTTGCTTCAGACCTATTAGTGAACTTCCCTCTTTGAACCCAGACTCCTTTTTAAAGCCATTTTTATAATACCTAAATACCAAATTGTTGTTGTCATTTTGGTAACAATGGTACCTGGCGTTCTCTCTGATGAGATTTCAGCCCCGTGTGTTTCCCTGCTTTTTGCATGAGAATGGAAATTCAGACATACTACTTGCTCATTCTCCCTTAACTTTCTTTCTCTTCTTTTTTTGTTTTTAATCTGTACAAAATAATAGGACGTTATGTTTGTCCGATACTGAATATGAAACAGAATCACAACTCAGAGTTGGAAAAGTCTGCCTTAAATTTTGGCTACAAAATCTATATTTGTTTTTGGATCACTGCGTAAATGGGGTAAGATTAATACTTCCTTGGTTTCAAAAACGCACTGTACAAATTTGCCTGATTCAAATGCTAAACCTGTGAGCTGTCAGTTTAAACAAGCAACGTGTTTCTTTGTCTTTGTCATTACCCAAAAGAAAAATAAATGAGAGAGCCTCCCTCCCCAGTGCACTCCAAAGGACTGTCATTTAAAAAATGGCAGTGCTTGTAACTGCATCCACAAGTTTTGCCCAAGTATCAAAATCGCCCAGTTTTAACACAGGGCATTCCATTCAGAGAGAGATGCTGACAATCAGCCCGGCTTAAAAACTACTGTTGGGTACACAAATAGGCAAATCAGTTACTGGTTTGCACTAGATCAGAGCTATTAGTACACTCACAAGACAAAAGGGCAGAAGCAGCTACCTCATGTGATTGCTCGGCTCAGGCTATTGTATTTCACCCAGACACCCTTGAAAGCAGCTGAAAATCCTGGGTTTGGCTCAAACACACCCAGAAATTGCACAGGGGGATGAGGAATGTGCCCATTCCCCAGCAGGTTTGCTGTAGGGGTTCATCATCTTTGCTGACCAGGAGCCTCTGCAGGCAGCTCCCCACAACCAGGGCTCTCAGGTGTTCCCCAAAATAGCTGGGGAACCTCCCCAAAATCACATTTCCCTGTCAGGTCAGTGGAGCACTCCAGCTCTGGCCTGCTCTGACTGTGGAGGACGTGGAAGGAGTTCTCCAGCCTTGGCTGTGCTCTGAGTGGAGTTCCTCCCTGGACTGCATCCAACCAGCACGGCTTTCCCAGCCCAGCCTCCCAGAAACCCTAACAGAGTCCATCCACCCAGTCAGCCTGGCAGGGAGCACGGCTCAGAATTTATGTTTTATTAAAGCAACATCAGTAACACCTTTCAGTGTGCATGAGCATCTATTCTTACACTCAGTAAGAGCCCCCATCCAGCTCTTGGCACTATCTGTGCCCATGAGGAGAGGAAATGCTGAAATCCCTCTGTCTAAGTCACTGGACTGGGATTAAGATAAACTTAGGTTCAGTTCTTAACTCTTACCACAGTATTTCCATGCATTTCAACTGCCTATGAAATTCTTCCATACCGTGGAAATCACAGTTTATAGAACTGCCAGAGCTGCATAGAAATGGGAAATATAAATTTTGGGGAAAAAAGCCTCTAAATTGGAACTGAAAACCAAAAGGCCAATGCTGCCCTTGAAATGAGTACTCAGGAAAAATTCCTGGATTCAGAGATACTTAAACATATGAGTCAATATTTCATTTAATATTTAAACTTGCTTAGGTTAAGACCGTTCACTTTAAATTTGTATTTTAAAGCCTGAAAAAATGTTAAGAGAAAAAATGTTGTATTACAAGGTTGTATTTAACATAAACAAATGATTCTATGATATATATATATATATATCTCAAAATGAGAAATATGCTGACACCAGAGAAACAAAATGGGAAAACTGAACATAAATGATAATTTTTAAATAAGTCTCTTCAAATTTCCCATTAGAAGTGTGGAAATATAGACACTTTCCCACAAAACACTGGTGTCCTATTGGAAGATTTCTCAATGGCTTTCCCTACAGTGGAACAATATCACCATCAGGTGCTGTGTGGATGAAGACACCAGATGTTCCTTGGTGTCTGCATAGTCACCTTCATTCAGAACACAATTGATAAGTAACACCTGCTACATATTTTGCTTCCCATGAACCAAAAGGCCTGGAAGAGGGATGGAGCTGCCTTGTCTTTTCATGCCTTCAGTGACTCAGGTGGCTGCGGAGCCATGTGCTGAAAAGGAAAAACTTTATTTGCTTTTCCTTTTTTTTTTTAAAGCTCATTTTATTTGTCGATCAATTTTTGGAATTTCCTATTTCTAATCCGTCTCGCAGAAGAGACCAAGACTTCAAGGAGGGAGTTGGTGGTCAGGACATGTGTTGGGATATGCAAGAACTGGGTTCAACTCCCTGCTGTGTAGCAGGCACCTGACCAAGCTGAAGATGGCTCATGAAAAGATAATACAAGCTCGGCTGGGGTCTGGCACTTTGCAGACACACTCACCACCCAGAGCAGTCACATTTTCTCTGCCTATAACCACCACACCCAACCTTGAGACACATTTCCAAAGGGAAACCTCAACACAAGGAAAAGATTCTCATGAAAGCCTCTCGGACTTAATGAATCCATATTTTCTGACAGAAAACAATTTCCTTTATTCAAGCAAGAGAACCACCAACAGCTCCAGGCTGAACACTGGTTTTGCCTCGAGGCCATATCTTCCTGCTTAGGAACCAGCTATTTATCAGCTGCTCCCAGTGCCCTGGACTAAGAGTGACCATCCCACTGCTGGGACCACTCTGCCCACCCTTCCTGTGCTCCACACTTCGCCTGCTGCCTATGACGAGCATCCTGCTTCTGGAAAGAGTCTTCTCCCTTCACCAATGGTGCTTTACAAGCTCCTGGAGGATTGGTTTTTAACAGTAGATGGCAGATGTGAGGACGCTCACCCGAGCCTTCCCCAGAGACCTGGCAGTTTAAAGAGTTTGTGGCCAAACTTCAGCAGAGCTGCTTCAGCTGGCTCCCGGGGAGGAATGCTCACACGGAGCTTCTGTTTCTCCTCACTCATTCGGGCTCCATCTGTGAAAACCCAAGGTGTAAAAAAACAGAGCCTGATCTAAATATTGCATGGCCAAGCCCGGCAGCTAAGCCATCATTAGGTGTTGACTTGACAAATTTTCTGGGGTCGATACCTGTGCAGTCTTTCCTATAAAGCAAGCCAGCTTTTTTCTCTCTTCTTGTGTTGCAGGCCAGTTTTAAACCTCCCTGAAGACTTTATTTGTAGGATATGCCTTTGCTTATGGAAAAGTAACATGTGCAGACAAATAACTGTTTTTCAGGTTTAATATTCAAGCCCAGCTGAAACTAATCAGAAGTCTGACATCTTTGGACTCTGGAAGGGCAAAACTCCTAATGAAGACGGATGTTGGACAACAGGGGGAATGAAAGGGGATCTGGTCTCATCTACACAATAGGGTGGATTTCTACCCAAGAGAATTAAAGTGATTGAGTTGTGTCCTTTATAAATACTATCCATCTATTTCTTCCACTGAAGTCATCTCCCACATCTGCTTTTCCCTGTTTCCTTCAAGACCTACAAAAAATGCTTGTGCTTTTTTGCTTTGAGGGATATAACTGGGAAATCTTAGTCTCTTCCTCTTTCACAGAAAAAGTTATTTATCATTTGCTTTGAGGATTTACTCAATGACTTGGCCAGCTCAGCCAAGTCCTACTTATGCACTCATTTACATGTGACACAAGCTCAGCTCCCACTCAAACACCTAAAGGAAAATGTAATTTCTCTGCAGTGACAGGATCCACCAGTTTTTGTTCTGGAAAATATGTTAAAAATGAGAAAAACAGCTCAGTGCCAAGAACATCCCATCCCACGGCTGCTTAAATGGGACTAGAGTCTTTCTTAATATCACATATATTGTTGAAACTGATGTCTCATATCTGTCCTAGCTAAAGACAGAAAAAGCTCGTGTGCCATGCGATATGGGTATGGCAGTAGCATCTCCTTTTCCACCCCAACTCGTGGATCCACTCACACCCTAAACCAAATAATTTCCCGACATTTCTCATTATATCAGCTTTTATTGCTCCACATTCTATTGGCCATGAAATGATCCAAGACTTTAAAAAAGGGAAAAAATAATGGGATTAGTCTCTATCACTGAAGAACACCAAAGTTTTACCAGGAAAAGTTTAATAAATAAAGGCCGTGTTCCCCACCCTGCCTTGCCATTTGTAGTTTCCCAGTTCCCTTAATGCCTAATCCTCAGTCGTCATGAAAGCAGATGGTTAAACAATTAGATAAATCACGGGCATTGCTTACTTTGTCTCTTCTGTAAGCACCAAACAATAAATCTCACAACTTTCTTGCCACGAAAGCGACGGTGAATGCCCAACCCCAGCTCAGCAGCCGGACTCCTATTTCCTGGGCCAGCAGAAGACAGAAAATATCACATTTCTACCTCATTCGACCCTTTCAATATCCCTGTCACGCTCCATTGCTTTACAAGGCATCATTTCACTGTTGCAACAAAGATTACAGGGAATCTAACAGGTAAGGCCCCAAGCAAACACGGAGCGGAGCGGACCCAAACAGGAGGCACAAGGACTTCATGTCTTATCTGCTCCCCATCTTGGCATTTCTAACCACAAGGCCTGCCCTGCTGACAGCCCTGCCTGTCCTCAGGCAATGAATCTGTAATGAGATATACACACACAACAAATAATAGAGGTGGTTTGTTGTGTTTGGAGTTTGTTTTTCTTCTAAAAAAATATATACCGAGGTAATTAAATTGCTAACATGATGGATGGCCTCATTTTGTATTTGAATTCAAAGTGACTTGCTATAGCATATAAAAAAGTGACTTGCTGCAAAAAAAGGATAATGATATAATAACTTGCACTGAAATAGAAATATGGATGTTTTCCTTGAATTCTGAAGAATCAAACTTCAGTGTTCTTGCAATGACGATGTATAAGCATTTGGACATTTACCCCAAATCCTAGAGGATTTTGGAGGCATTAAGTAACTCAGAAGTAGAGAAACTGAGGAACTGTGAGGTTGCAATGTATTTCAGATAACATGTTAAAAAGAATACTTAGAAAAAAATCACAATAACCTGTGAAGGAGACTAATTATTTAAGTACTGGACCTTACACAAGCCCTGAAAAATAAGATATTTTATATGGCTTTGGCAGCATCACTTGGAATTAAAGCTGCAAAAACTCTCATTTACAGACCTCATTTTCACCTGTACTGACCTAAAGAGACTCTAAGAGTATTATATCAACACCAGTCACATCATCGTGATAGGGGAAAATTGTCTGATTTCCTCATCCCCCTTTCTCTCATCCCACAGGAAAAAAATAAGAAGCACTGACAAGCAGCTAAAAATATTTCAGAATAGCTTCAGGACTTTCACAGAGCCATTAAACAAACTAAGGATTTGATGTCATGTTTGAAGGCCTCTGCTAAAGGGAAGTTCGGTTGTAATGCAGTATAATTTAGGAGATCTAACTTTGCATTTGTTCTCTTTCTCTGAGAAATTTGTGATCCATACCGCAAGCTGTGGAAGCATTGGCCAGCAGCCACGAAAGTATTAAATGTATATGGCTTGTTACCTCAGCAGTTATTTGCTGTGCAGCAATGCTGGGTTTAAAAATCCACTCCAAAACCCTGTAAATCCTGGGGTGTATTTTCTTGCTTTTGCCTGACACTCATAGAGTTAACAGGCAAAACATTTCAATAAAACTTCCATACAAAGGAGCTAAGATGTTAAAAACTCACTGCTCACATCTGTTCATCATTTCATTGTGCGGCCACACGTTAGATAACCGTGCATAGTCGCAAGAGCACAATACCCAGCCCTGACCTCAGCTGTGACATCAAACAAGCACACGGGGGAATTATTCCAGGCTTTTGGCATTGGTGTGGTTGACTTACACAAAGGGGGGAGCAGGAAAACTGTGCCTGACGAGTGGTGAAACTGCAGGATTAGCAACCAACTTTTATCAGCCCTTTGCTGTGGGTTTCTTTGCAATAGGAAAATGTGAGCATATAAATAGGTCCATCCCCTAAAATTAGGCCAACATCATAACAGGGCAGTTAACTAACCTGTAATTACACTGTCACTTGTATTAACTCCATCACCTGCTAATAGAGTAAGTTATAGTGGAAGCAGCCAATGTTGTTAGGAGGGTTATTTATTTTATGCCCTAATTAATCAGTACTGACACTGAACCACATCCTTCCTCCTTCCTCATTATTTAAATCACCCATTTATATGGATGAGGCTCTTTGCTTTGTGCATTTCATTAATGCCTCCCCATGCTCCCACAAGGAAAGCGGCGAACGCTGTTCCGGCGAGGGGGCGACAGAAACGCCTGGAGGGTGCTCTGCTCTCCCCACCTTTATTCCCTGGGAAGGGCAGTGGGAAGTCAATGGGGTTGAGCCTATGGCTTCTCAGGGGTCTGGTCCTCTCACGGTGAAAGGGAAGAAGCAGCTTCCTTGGGCTGGCCCAATTTCAAGCTTTTGGTTCTTGGGGAGACAGAGCAGGACATCTTTTGGGAATGTGCCACCATACAAGGAGACCTTTGCTGCGAGACAGGCACCTGATTAAGTGATTTCCTGAATCAAGATCCTGATCCTAAAATTGGAATTGACAGGTAGAAGTTCCCTTACCCGCCGATCACCTGTCCTGAGGCTGCAAGTGAAACAGAGAAGTAAAAACTACTTGGTCTGCAGGATGGAGATCAAAGGGCAGTGGGTTTAAACTGACTAGAAGGCAACTTGGAAAAGTGAAATTCAGAATACCTTCTGCAGGGCTTTATGTAGGGGTACACAGTCTCTTATAGCTCCCCTAAACTTCGGGGGGTTTTTTGCCCCCATGTTTTAAGGGGTTACCTCTGCAGTACTTCATAGCAGAACAGCCAAATCAAAGTCTGAATCAAAGTAGTTTTGATGGAACAGTTTAAAGCCAAATTTTTTCACAGTCATTTATTTTACATTGCCCTTCTTCCAAGTTGTTTCTGAGTGCTACAGAAACACCTCCTTTCTACGCCTCCCAGGTAGACACTTGCTGTTGCACACATGTAGGCTCTGCAGAGCCCCTTGAAAAGTCTACCAGAATTTTTTAAGTGATTGCTAACTTGTTCAAATGAAATGCACAGATGGGCTCACATTAATAACTCTCACTTGATGCAAGCAGCCTCTCTGAGGCCCTCTTGGAAGGTCAACAAGGAGATGGGGAAGCCTGGCTGAGCACCAGGCAGCAGGACAGAGCCCAGCCTGGGCCCCCAGGAGACACCCGCTCACAATTTCCATGCTCTGCTGCCCTCCCTGGCATCACAGCTAAAGAAGTCTAACATTGAAAAAACACCCTAAACCTCTTTAAGTTGTTATTCTGCTTCCTGCCTTCAACACAAGCAACTCCTGACACAGTTCAGTCACTTCCAAAGTGTGGCTGAGGTCTGAAAATTCAAAATTCACGGGGGATGGAGAGAAGGATGCATAGCCAGGATTGGGAAATCTTTAATGGGGTGACATTGTCCAAAAGCAGCTTAGCAGGATAAGGGAGGTCTTGTACCCCAGAGGAGCAAACTCCAGCCCATTCAGGACTCCCTATATCCCCTTCAGTTTGTTCAGGTTGTCCAAGAAGCCTCTGACACCTCTCCAGACCCACATCATGCTGCCCAGGGCAGGGACACCTGGAAACGCAGGCTTGTAGGTCAAACTGGTTATTGACAGACTCTTTGGAAGCTGCTTTTTCTAAAAGAAGACAAATGGCACAAGGTTGTGCATACTTTACTTGAGTAAAGCTCAAACACAGCTTTGGTGGGCTTTCAGAGGACAAAAACCAGTTGCACGATTTACTTCAAAGCTGACAAACGTGATCCTACTTGCAACAGTAACAAAGGGATTTGTATAACTTCAGGAATTTTAACCTGGCGTAAACTGAGATGATCTAGCTCAAGAAAATATTTTAAAACATTGTGAACTACATTATTAATTTGGATAACATTCTTGCTTTGGATGAACCTTGTGCAATTATAGCAGTGCAGCCTTCGAGAAGCAGCTCATTGCCATCGCTGGTAGCTGCAAACCAACACAGCTCTCAAAAATGAAGAAACATTATCCAGTGCCACATTCTGAAACCAGAGGCCATGTGCAGCTCCATTAACTTGTGGTTCAAGGCCAATAACTAAACCATCCAGGTTCCATCCAAATATTTTTCTGACTCCCCAAACATTTTGCCAAACCATGAACTAATTTTCACCATGAAGGCTTTCTCGGATTTAGCACATATTTGGAGACAGTTGCTCACTCGGCAGAGCTCCAGGAGCTCTCAAACCTTGTGGTGCAAACTGGTCAAAAGTTGCCAAGTGTGTATTGTCCCATGAAACCTGGTGTGTCAGAAACCATATAAACCAAACCAAAGCTGTACAACTTTTCCATGGAGTTCGTTGCCCACACTGTGAAATGTTGCTCAGACAAACCAGATTTTGTCCATCCTTCCCTGTTACCTCCTCACTGTGAAGGAGGCCTCAGCCAGAATTTTCCTGGTTTTTTTTTATTTTCTGTGAAAGCCCCCATCTTATGTGTTTATTAGCGAAAAGTTATGAGCCTTCAGTGCGTGTCATGATGTTGATCCTTCCTGGCCAAAGCCCAAGAGTTTATTTTGAGTGTCCCATCACTCTCTGTGTTTTAATGCCCTTTTTTCCAGTCATACAGATCTGGACATTTAAGGTGTGTTACTATTAGAACACAAAAAATCTGCTACGTACATGGATGTCCACTCAAACCATCTGACAAGGAAAACATTTAAGGTCTGACATCTTTAGAGCAGAGCAAAAATCAAAAACTCTGGGGCCAACAAAGTGCCCCATCCTGCTCTCATTTCAGTCAACAGCACTGGTCCCAATGGCTCAGTGCAGACATCTATAAGAATTGCCAAAGAAATGCACATTAATTATCATTACCGTGTCTGTTATTGTATAACAGACTGTGATTCTGTACTTTATCTCCTGGACCATTATCTCCTGCCATGTGATCTAAGAGTTGATGCTGCTAATGTAAAGGAACACAGAACAGTAGTCATTTATCCTGCAAAAGACCTCGTGCTTTTCTTGTTCTATCAATCATTAAACAAGTAATGTCTTTTGTGTTATTGCCTTGACATTCATTAACACTCACGTCACAGGAAATCTTTGCAATTAAAAACCTTATTGACGATCCGTGGTTGTTTCTCATTGGTGTGTAACAAGCAAGATAATAAAAAATGAAAACAATAGTGTTATCATAGATAACTGAGGAGGTTTTTCCTTTTTCTTTTTGTACCTCAACTATTTTAATGGTGCTGGTCTCTTTTTTAATTTGAACATGGACTTGAGAGCTCTGAATGCTGGCAAACCGTTTTTTATCAGCGCTGAACATCTGAACACCCCTTTGACACTAATCCTGTATGACCAGCTTTTGTGGAAACACTCAGCCTTGGAAAAGTCAGGCTACATGAGGACAAGACAAAAGTTTCTCCCTCCCTGCTATCCTGCCCCTCAGAGGTTGTAAGGACCACGAGTGCCAAACAGTGACACAAGAACACTGTGCTTTGCCCACTGTCAAAAACACGCACCAGACTGGTTTCCACACTGCTGGTGTTGCCCCAAGCTAACCCCCTGCAGGGCATGGAGGGAGGTTTGCTGGCAACCTGTAGCCCTGAGAGGACACACAGAGAGCTGGGATGGACTGCAGGTGACCAACAGCTTGGGTCTGGTGGGTAGCAAAGTGGGGAATCTCTCGAACATGGCTTATGACTTTGCCTCCTGCTGCGTCCAAAACCACCCTCCCTTTTCGCACTTTCGTGGAGTCTCACAAATTTAGGCTGGTTAATCCAGATGCTACCTTCTGTTGGGAAAAAAGGACCAAAAACCTTCTGGTCTAGCAGCTGGCTGCCGGGAGGCACCAGACGTGAATTTGCATGTGCTGTGAGCACTATCTGTGCTGCCCTTCCCTGCGGGACAGGGCACATTGCAGCACTCACATTAAAGTGCTGTCTCTGGAGCTGAGTCTGTGCTTCCTGCAAACCCAGATTCCTGTCTGACTCGGGCCCCTCTGTCTGAAAGGTGCCTTCTGGAAGATAATAAGCACAACCTCGATTCCCACAGACATTGACATAATTGAAAAATTAGACCATTAGGCTCCTACATTCTTACAGGGTGTTTTAATTGCAGTCTATATATCTTGAGCATATTTACTGAATACTCCATCTACACAGAGGTAGCTGAGAGTGAGGGCAAGTCTCCAACTCTGTTACAGAATTCAGACAGGACCAAAATATTAAATCAGAATCATCCTTGCCTGTTTTACTTCTATACTACAGTGCTGGAATTCCTAAAGGCAGAGACATTAAAGCCAGAAGTAACCATTATCTAATTTTGTATCTGATATTTTGCTTAATATCACAATTTTTGCATTTCTGCTCTGTGAGAATACTTCAGATTTACACCATTACTAGAGAAAGAATCAGAGCCATTCACTTCAGAAACTCTATGCCCATGAATAACATCTGGGGTAGGTTTCTGTGTACACCCATATCTCTTGATAATAAGCAAAAGTGGAAACAAAATTCTGGAAATGACCCTATGGTTAATGGTGTATTTCTGGTTCTCAGATGTGATGGCCATTCTTTGAAGTCTAAAACTGCATTTATGGTCATCCAGGGTGCTAAAGAGCACACACTATATTTGACATAGAAGCAGACTGTCTTTTGTTGGGCACCAAAGTAGTTAAATAAATTCCCGTCTTTTCCTTTTTCTGGTAATTTAAGCATTATTAGTGTTGATACCAAATCTAGACTGCCCATGGCTTTTCTTTTGACATCAACAGTAATGTTTTTAGAAGCAATCAAATTTATAAAACAATCCAACAAAAAAAACAACGCAACAAAATATGACAAGTATATTTCTCTGAAAATTTAAGTGGAAGAAATTATTTCATGTTTTACAGGCATTTACATAACTCATATTTTATGCCACAGATTAATTTTTTTCTCTTATCCTGTAACAAATCCAACCAAGTAATTAACAAAACTTTATAACAAGTTATTTCTACCTCTGGTGTTCGCTTTTGTTCATCAAATTGCCTCAAGATTTTAGCAAAAGGCCCCAAGATTCTGCTAGAAAAATATCACATTACCGGTGACAAAAAAGCCTTATCATGCTTTCCTACCTTTAATTGGTTTAGAAGGCAAAATACCCACATATGAAATAAAAAAAACCTAAAAAAGTTGAGGCTAAATGCGAAGGTTACTGATGTACTAATGTGTATTATCTACTTGCTGATTTTTCTAATTCTGCTTTGTGAACATGAGAAAAGGCAGTCAATGCCAGAAACATCTTTTCTGACAGCAAATATTTGGGCAAGTTTATTGTCTTTAGCCGTACACCAGACCTTTAAAAAAAAAGAAAAGAAAGAAAAATAAAAGAAAATTTGCTCTGGATTCAAAGAAGATTACAAAGAAAAATAAATGTTATGTTGATAAGTATCAGTGTTCTAGAATTACGACCAGTCCAAGGTGTTTTCAGAGGTATGTGTCAGAGGCAATGGTAAAAAGCAGAGAAATATGTAGGCAGAAGTGTGAAAGAAGTCTGGGCAGAGGTGTGAAAATAGTTTATAGTTTATTAAAAGAGAGGCAAGAATGCAGAAACTTTCTCAAGCTGCAGCTGCCCAACAGCAGCAACCTGTCTTGCTTTGAGCAAGACCTTCTGCTAAGGTCATTCTGGGAAGCTGGTGCCTCTCAAGTGCCATGGTCCCCTCGTGGAACCCTTGGCAGGAGGGATGGAGGTGTGTGGATCTATTTAAATGATCATGTTTAGAAGAGAAACGTGCAGGTCACTCCCTCCTCTGCAATGGCAGGCTAATTTTATTCTGTCTGTACTCTAGAGGAATCAAATGCTTGATGGATGGGGCCTAAGAAAATCCTAATTCAGGTGGAGAATTGTAACACAATAACCCATGAGTAATTTGTAATAGAGTGACTGGGTGCTGGGAAATGCTAGGGGAAAGAAGGAAACAGAAAGTTGGGAATTGAGTAAAGGACAGGATGTGCTCCAGCAAGCACTAAGGAGTTTTGACTGAATCCCTATGATGATGCCACGTTGACAAACCTCTTCTGCCATCATACCCATGGTGGAAGAGAGGCCTGTGAAGCTCCAGGCATTGTGACACTCGTTTTTCCAGTAATACAGAGTTGTGGAATAAAACTTCAAACAAAGAAACAGCAGAGATGACCATGGTGGATTTAGCTAAGCAAAGATTTGGTGCTCATATAGCCTGAGAACTGATTTCTGAGGAGCATTCCTCAATCCTTCCTGGCCCTGACACGATTATACAGATGTATTAGAGTGTAACCAAAACCTTTTAATACCAACATGGTAAGCTGAGACACCACTTGACAGTGCTGAGTTTCAGCCTGGCTGGACACAAAGGCTGAACATACCTCTGCGACTCAGCACCCGAATCCCAGAATTACATTTCTCCTGGATGACACTTCAGTGGTGACAGACATTAATAGCCCTGTTAAGCATAGATAACACAACACCACTTCGGTGTCTCGCTACGAGCCCTTGCCAGTAATGAGCTTTAAAGAAACAATGACTCACGGTAATACGAATTGTCACAAGATCTCACAGAGAGGGATTTGAGACAGCTCAAGGACGGTGGCACGAAACCTGCCCCTGTACCCTGCAGCACACGGCCAGATGAAGGCACAGATAATGCGACCAAGATGAACAGACAACTGCATTCAAGTCCCATGAATCACACGGAGCCTCCATCCCCCTTCCCAAACAATCCTGCTTCACTGCCAATAAAGTCTCAACGGTTTTTTGGCACTGCCTCCCCTCCCAGTAACTGCCTCCCTGAATTTCTTCCCTTCTTCCTCCTGGATGCTGCGAGACCCAGCTCTGCCATGTGCCCACAAGGCCCTTGTCAACAGCCACGTGCTCTGATGGGACCTGATTCTCCAAGGTGGGAACAAATGGCAGATAAAGCTCTCCTCAGGATTAGACAAAGGGCAGCGTTTTGTCTATGAAAGTGCCTTTGGACAGCCCACTGTTCACACACTTCCAAGTATTTCTGCCCCAAAGGCTGTATTTCTTAATTAAAACCAGGCATTTTCTTACCTGCAGCACCAAACACCTTGGCTCTGGGAACTCAGCCCGTCCTTGTGCAATCAGGGCTCAGGCCATCGCGTCCAGGTGTGGCACAGAGCAGGGCTGGCTCTGGATCTGTGCATCAGCTCCACCGTGCAAACCGGTGAAAATACTCAAATCCTCACAAAGGGAGAAAATACAGGCAGCTTTTGTAGGGAATATTGTAAAGGATCTTACTGGATGAACAGCAGCTTGGGAGCAATGTTTATGACAGAGCTATAAACTCTTGAACAAATTAAAAGGATTTACAAGAGTAATTTAAGTTTCAAGCCAAGCCTACTGAACGGCGGGAGAGGATTCTCCCAGGGTCAGGAAGAAATTAGCACTGTACTTGTGGAAGAGGCTTTAGGTATCATTTCTTGCCCTACCTATTGAAAAAAAAATAAATTATTCTTTCAGTTATGGCAATGAGTGCACAAGAAGATCATTCCTTATCTCCTCAGTGCTTCACCTGGCTCTTTTTATAGACCCTTTGTTCTTGTTTCAGCTCACCTGTTACAAGAGGCCTTTCCCCCCCCCCACCCCCATTTTAATGATCCAACACTTCAGACTCCAGATTTTAACTCTATCTCAGAGATCTGAATTCAAAGCCTCCAGCCAAACTGTTTAAAGCTCAATGGGTTTGCATACATACTTTAAGCTAGAATTAGCATTTTTTTATACCCATGCTACTTCCTGTTGATATTATTCCACTTGTTTCATCACTGATGGACTGGATGAAAACCTCAACAACTAAGCTGAGATCTGCAAAGATCTGCATTTCTTGTTTGGCGTTAGTATGAGTGCCCAGACTCCTGCTTTACTTGCAGAGATCTGTGCTATTGAGTGGTGATTGGTGAGAGCTTGTAACTATGAAAAACTTTTGTTGCAATGTGAAATTAAAGAATTATTTAAGATAAGAGGAACAGAAAGTTGTCTGAACACGCTGCTGAAAGTAGTGGCATCAGCATCTACTGGTCTAAGGCAAAATGCCCTGAGGATGTTACGTTCCTTACCCAGGGTCTGAGCTAGGAGAATGGAAAACTTCTCTGGAATCCAATAGCAATGGAATCAGGAAGGAGGAGTTGCCTAGCAGAAGTCCATGGAAAATATTAGGATTGCCTAAAAGTATGGAAAATAATACTGAAGATTATAAAATATGACAATTGCCCTTTCTATGAATTTCTAAACACTCTTGTAGGTATTCCATTGCTCCCCATTAATTCCCAGAGGATCATTCCAAGCCCCTTTCAGAACCTGCAGTAGCTCAGGAATCATCATGTGGTGTTTCAGTCACAGGAACTTTTATCTGAATGTACACAGAAGGGCAAGGTACATACCAGAGCTGCTCTGAGCACACAAACCATGCAAGGCACCTTTTCTAAAAACCAGGGGGAAAGCTCCCAACACACAAAGATTCTCCACACTGTATTTTTCACAGGATCTTTCCACTGAAAAGTCCCTGCAATTCTTTCCTGCTAATGCAGACTGGATAGTAAATGGAGAAAGACCTCTCCAGACACTTTCCCTTTAGATCTCAAAAGGAAACATTAATCAAGCAAAAGATGGGAAATTATGACACCTAGCTGCTAAAGTTCAGCCCCAGCGGCCAGCTCAGAGCTGATCACAGGGTACAGGTGACTATCCATCAAATGACCTATCATAACACACATTAAAATGTCTGGGTTAATCAGGACAGTAGCCAAGAACAATATTTTTCTGCTGACTTTCATAACAGCAGGTACAAAAACAATCCCCTTGAAACACCAGTCTATATTCGCAACTAAATTTGATTAACTAAACAAAATTCCAAATATGATTTAAACCAAATTATACCAAGTACAGGATGGGGGATGCTTTGTACAAAGTAAAGAGGATATTAGAGCTGCAGAGTTTTCAGTCTAAGGTGGAAAACGCACAGAAATCTGAGCTTAACTCCTGAGTTGCTACCTGTAATCACATGAAAAAGCAGAAAGTGAGATTGAAGGTTACTTTATCACCACCTGATAGTGAAGTGGAATCAGTTGTAAGTATGGTTATGATTACTTTGCAAAATACTTTAATGTGGGTGAGGAAGACTATCTTTATGGGGCTATTATAAATTGCACCGCTTACTCATTAGAAAGAGACCAGTGTGACTTTGTGCTCTGCCCATGTCGAACTCGGCATGAGGAAATGATAAAACCCTTTTATTGCTACCAGTAAGGACACCTCACATCTGTGGGACTACTTCCTCCTGAGGATCTCCGAGCCATTTCTCCCAAGCCTTGGTGATCACAACAGGGCAGGTGTTTATCCTCAGCACCCAGGGAGGTGAGGCCCAGAGCTGTGTGACTCAGGCACACACAGGATGTCATTAATCAGGGCCAGGTTAATCAGGCCCCAGCCCGGGGCGTTAATCAGAGCTCTGCACTTGCCCCTGTTTCTCTCCAGCCCAGGGGCTCCTCATCATTCCCACACCCAAAAATGTTAACTGGATCCCCTTGTGCATTGAGTGGATCTGTGCCTGTTGGTGGAGTTTCTGGGGGGAAAATGCAGGGTTTTTTTCAATTTGCAGGTGAGTGAGCAGAACTGCCAGGGAGGAGAAACACAAGACTGGTGTCACCAGCTCACAAGTGACTCACAGGCACTGATGCAGAGCCAGCACCACCAGGCCAGCTCAGCACACAGACAGTCCTGAAGGAAGAGATTTTATTAGTATTTTCTTTTCTGGGGGGAAATTGCACCCATGGTAGAGCAAGTCAGTGGGAACAATGAGTGTGGGCCTGGGCTCAGTGCTGAACTCAGTGTCTGGAGCAGGTTTTTCAGGCATGTGCTTGAAAGTTTTACTGGAGGAAACCTAAAAATACCCTGTTTCAGTAAAACCTATTTATAAGCACCTAGCTGGTAAGGATTTTTTTCTGCCAGCATGTGAACTAATTTATAATCTATAAAAGTAACAACTATAAGCACAATAAATTACTTATTTATTTTACAAAATCAAATCTTCCTATCAATGAGTACTCTCACTGCCACTGATGCATGCATTACTCTTGCTCTTTACTTGGAGTGGTTTGTGGAAAGGATCATTATATAATTAAATGGCTGTAGACAGAGATGTGTGCTCAGGGCCACAGCAAGCTCTGGCAGAGGGACATTACATTTAGTTAGGTCAGTTAGTGGAAGGAAATTTCCCAGATTTGCATGAAAAAAGTAAAAAGAAAAAACTTAAAAAAAATCTTTGTCAGGCAGATGATGGATTGTTCTAACATAGCACAATGAAAGAAGAGCTGGGGATGTATTGTATACAATGGCTTCGGTTCAGAAGAGTCTGCAGCAAAAAAGACAATAATGGAACTTTTAAGTTCTGTATCTGTAAACCAAGTGGAAAGCTGCAAAACCTTCCATCTCAGATGGATAAACTGTTTACCTAAACAGAAAGAAACACCATTAATTTTCATAAAAGGCAGTGCAGAGATGCACAAGCTGATAGTCCAGGACGTGGACAAAATGACGGCGTCTGTGCCCCAAACACGGCCCGTGCAGCCCTGAGCAAACAGCCTGGGCTGGCTCCTGCTCCCTCAGAGCCCAGCCATATCTCCTGAAGCACAGGCTGATTTCCACATCATGATTTCCGCTCACAGAAACAGGATCTAGGTATGATTCATAACGAGGTGCCCAAAGCGGTTTTCGAAGATGCTCCAGATGGCACAGGCTGGGCTGAGCCCGTGGGGCAGGCCAGGCTGGAGAACCACGGGAGGGAAACACGACGCACACGGAGCCCCAGCCACGTCCCCGTGCCAGCTCAGCCCTCGGCGGGGCCGGATCCTGTCCCCCAGCCCACATCAGAGCCACCATCCATGACCCTGCGCTCCCCAGGGCACCCCAGCCCCGCTCCCGGTTCCGCTCGCGGCCGGAGCTGGGAGGGAAGAACCCGTCCTGTGGCTAACTGGGAGGAGGGAAGGGTGGTGGCTTTCTCTCCAGTTTCTCTGCAAGTGTCTGCATGGCATTAAGTACATTCTTTTTCTCTAGCATAGTTTTCCCATCTGGGAAGAGGCAAGGGGGGATAAGACTTAATTTTGTGAGCGTGTTAGAAAACATAACACTTTTATGTGTATCCAGTAATTTGAGACACCGGGATAATAGTGCAGAGAACTATTATTATTATGACAGAAGGCATTTTTACTTCTAATGCAGAAAGAAAACAAATAGCAAGAGAGTGAGTTTGGAGATCTAACATTGATTTTATTTTTATTTTTAAACTTTCTAATTTTTCAATAATTAAGACCACAGATGTTCACTTCCATATGTGCAACAACCCAGTTCCAACCCCTCTTGAACACTGATTGCCAGGGAAGAAAAAATATACTAAGCAAAAACAAAGAAAAAATATTTAAATAATAATAAAAAAAAGTTGATATTTCTGTAATTTGCAATGATTTTCTCAAACCAGCAGAATGAGGAGAAGTATTTGACAGTGTCTGGGCTCAAAGCCATGGACAGTATCCACTGCTTAGTGCTGTATAATTTACAAACTCCTGTTCTTTCAACAACTCCTCAGAAAATGAGATTGTTAAGTAAATATATAGCAGAAAAACAACTCAGGAGAACAGAGCAACTCCTTTATATCATTCAAAAGGTGGTGGCCTCTGTGAGAGAAAACCATTTGCTGCAGTCTGCCAGGGCTAGAAGAACATCAAACAAACCAAACAACACGAAAGCTATGAAAAAAATTTGCATGCCTTTTTGCACGGTAACCTCCTCTGTGGTGGTATGTGATACAGAGATAGGTCCTTACACGCATCTGCCATCCAGGGACACAGATTTCATGTGACTCCCCTGGCTCTGACAAGATCACATTACAAAAGTGACAGCAGTTGAGAAACCTTGGGGAAAGGTGTGTTTGTGTTGCTGAAGCTGCTCGCGTTACTGGGCTACAGCTCGCTGGTTATTCTGGGGATTTTATTCATCAGCCAGAAAAGAGCTCCAAAATCAGTGGTCCAAAACCTGGCTCTTGGGGGAGAGTGGTTGCATCCCACCATCCCCAGAGAACAAGCCTGGAGCAGAGCAGTGGGACGAGTGCGTTACCTTTGCCACAGCTGGGTCAGGAAACTTAAGAAATTGCTCCTTTATTAAACATATTAGAGACTCAGCCTTGTTTGCCTACTGATATCCTTGAAGGAAGGGAATACAAAGATGAGGGTGTGAATGCTATCTGCTATATCACCACTTTCAGGCTGCTAGGACAGTTTTATTTGCTTTATAGTAATTCATTGCCAACTTCACACATAAAAGTTAAACACGCTTCTTAAATGATAACACTCAAAAGACAGTTTTCAGAAGGACAAAAAAAATACCCACCAGAACACAAATCTCTACTTAAAAGGGGTTAGGTGGAGGTTACAGAAAAGTGTTGCCAGGTTTGTCTCTCCTTCCCGGGTTTATTTCTCCTGGCTGTTCCAGTAAACGGGCTGACCTCGGCCACCCAAGGGACACAACAACCTGCACAGCTTTGCCTTAGCAGAGCCTAGGTGGGATAAGCACCCAAAAAAAGATGTCCCCTGCAGGGTAGGACTATGCAGGAGCTCACCCCTCTCTCCCTGTGGGGCAGCTGTGGCCCCTGAGAGCTGTTCCTGTGCTCATCCCAACCTCCTCATGCTCCTCCCTGCTCCCCACTTTTCCCCACCCAAGCACATGGCGAGAGCCAGACCAGCCATTAAATGCTCTGTTTTCTCTAGTGGTGGCAAGAACAGCTTAAAAAAGCTTTGCTTAAATGGAGTTATGAAAATACCAGCCACTGATCCAGAAGTTCTCAACAATCCAGCGATGCAAGGTCATTCCTAATTGCCTCCATCTTTCCTATTCTCTCTCCAGAGAATAATTACCTCAAGAAACAAAGTCCTGGTTTATTTTACTAAGATCCAGAAATTCCCTGCTTTTATAACAACAAGCAACTCCCCTCTTCTTCCGCTTTGGACTAAGGAGAATATTACCACTGTCAGTTATATGCAGGGGAACTGTTAACCCTTAACATTCATGTGTGAAAAAATAAACTGCAGAAATAATCACCTTGTGTTTAAAATTACTCAATACTGTTATAACAATGGTTCATTTTGCTTGTTTGTAAATGGGAAAAACAAGACTATGCTTCAAAAACATTTATTCTGTACATTAAGCAGAACAAAAGCTCCCTTGGAATTGTTGTCTTAGAGCAAGGAACAGCATTTCAAACTTCCCTTTTGATTTTCCAAATTCAAAAGCAAGAGAAATTATGTTAAAACAGCCTAAACACAGGTTTAGACAGCAGAGCTACACCACTCAAGCACTATGCTGGGCTCATGAGAAATTTGAAGATTGGGTAATAAGTCAAAAGTGGAATTTTAGATTTGCTCCTACAGTCCAGAGTGACTCACTTAACTGAGTTCTCACTATTGTCACAGAATCATTATTACTAATTTATTGCAGATCTACAGTGTTAACTATTCAACTAAACTTTATATTTGGCCAAAGCAAACCTCACACAAACTTTTTAAGAACAGCTTGGGAACAACCTGCAAAGGCAGCTGCTCCCAGCAGAAAGGATCAGGGAATTGTTAAGATTGGAAAAGCCTCCAAGATCAGTGAGTCCAACCATTAACCCCACACTAAACCACATCCCCAAGGGCCACATCTACACATCTTTTATATTCCTCCAGGGATAATGATTCAACTACTTCCCTGGACAGCCTGTTCCAGTGATACCCTTCAGCAGCTTTTTTATCTGCCTGACTGTGGTTCTGTGTCAGTCCAGCCACAGGAGTAAATGGCTTTGCATCTCCAGCTCCAGCCTGGATTTCGACAAAAAGTTACAGAAAGCTATAAGAAAAGTTTTATAGGCATTTCTGACAGGGCCAGGAAGTCCCAAAATCTCAGGAGAAAGCCTGTTACTTGTCTCCATTTGCTTCACTGTAATAGTGGTGAGCAGGGACCTGAGATACAGGTACAGAGAAACTCTGAAATACCAGGAAAATCAAAGGGAGGAGTTTAACTGAGAGAGGTTTTTCCTGTTCTTTTGAATAAACTCAGTTGCAAATTAATTTATTCTTTTTCTCAACTACTCAATTCTGCAATTTTGCGGATTCTGTAAGTTATTTCATGTAGGCCACCATACTCTTCGTGGTCTGCCCAAAAAGAAACCAGAGTGAATCTTTGGAGTTTATTCATGGCCTAGACAAGTTTCCCACTCATAAAAGTCCCACGAGAGGCTTCAGAAATGAGGATTTGAAGGAACCAAAACTACAAGATCCTGAGAAAATCTTATTTTTATAGATAAAATGATAATAAAAATCAAAGATTAAATTACAAAAGCATAAATAAAAATAAAACCTCTTGTATTTCAGTCTGAAAGTATATATTAACAACAGACAATCTGCTTCTCATCTTAGCATGGGTTGAGATAAATTCTGTTTTGCAAGAGAAAAGGTAACATTTGCTTTAAGAAAAGAAGACAAAGCAAAGCAACCCCCTCTGTGGCGTTTAATGTATTTTTGGTCAGTCCTTCTCCTTTCTCAAGTGGAATGAGGAGACTGGAAAAAGAAGCTGTTACCCTGAATCACCAGTGTTTGGAAGATTCTGTACCCAAACACTGCTCTTATTTCCAGGAGGAGATCTCACCTGACTTTACAAGCCCTTCTTCTGCTCCAGGCAGCTTTCTGGGCTGTGATGTTTTCTTCCCTTCTTTTCTCAGCCTACTTAATATCATCCCTTCTTGTAAATCCTCTTAGCAATTCTGAAGCATAATCACTATGGTATAAGAGTACTTTTAAGGGTAATTCCTCTATCACCTGCCATTAGAACAGACTATTTTCTGTTTAATGCCTAAGCACCTCTGTGCAGTGCCCCTCTCCAGGGCATTCATAGATCCCAAGGGAATAATGGCACAATACAGCAGCACTGATATCACAAATTAGCTCTCCCCCAGGTGAGGAAGAAGAAAGTTCATTATGTTGGTCACTGTAGCCAGCTATGCACGACAGCTTTTATTAACAGTAACCTTCTATATTCTTTTGTTTATGACTTTCTAGCAATGCTTATTTCCAAGGTAACACCTTCCATGCATAACCCAAAGCAAGAGAAACATTTTTCCAAATAAATTTGATAACAGACTTCATCAACAGATTTGCAGGTTGGACAACTATTTCAAAAACCTTTTGCAACTTTTCTGGAAGAAACGGTGTAAGGTCAAGGCTTACAGATTGGAAGATGAGGTTGTGTATGTTCCTACAATGGGAGATCAGAGAAACTAAGAAGTTGCACGAGTAGGACAGTGAACATGAAAATTTCAGAACTTGGTGGAGATATTAATGATTTTAGAAATGCAGCACCCAG
Source organism: Tichodroma muraria (assembly GCA_013390105.1). Lineage (NCBI taxonomy): Eukaryota > Metazoa > Chordata > Aves > Passeriformes > Sittidae > Tichodroma > Tichodroma muraria. The sequence continues at coordinate 98,947 of WAAG01021694.1, forward strand.
TAAGACAGGCAAGAATTAAGTTTAGACTGGAAGACTACAGACCACACACATGCACAGAAAATCTGACAGGCACAGGGACCTGCAGGAAGGAGGGAACTTGGTCCCTTGGATCCACCTCCCTTTTCAGCCTCAAAAGCCCCTGCAAGTCCACAGTGAAGATTCCCTCCAGAAAGAAATCAAGAGGACAAGCTGAGGGAACAATAAGTCCCTGGTTCAGCTGCATTTCTCTATGCAAAATTTCTGGGGGGAAGCACAAAATTATCCATTAGCAGTATGGATCTGTTGAACTGGCTGTGCCGTTTTCTAGAGATGGAATCTTCTTTTGCAAAAATACATGTTTTTTCTTCTCACAGCTAGATGTACTGCTCTGATACCATAGAGAATGTTTCTACTGCCTGAGTTTGGGACAGGAGACCTATGTTGGTAGAAAATGCCTAAAGTTTTTTAACTACTTCTGCCTCAATGTCTAACAGATTTACAAGGACCAATGGGGTGGTGACAACCCATCTCAACACACAGGGAAATTGTTATTCACAGAAATTTCCATTGGGCTGAGATGGTCTCACATATGTAGCAACACCACAAATACTGTTACTTCCAGAGAATAGTTTTTCCCCCAAGTATTGAGCAAGATTATGACCCAGAGTGAGTCAGCAGGTGGAAGCGTGATAAGGACGCTCCCAAGGACGCCCTGGAGTCAAGGCAAATGTTAGTGGAACAGACCTACATTGTCATTCCCATCTGAAAATGGGTTTTATCTGTGTAAACCACATCTTATTGCTCCCCATTAAAAACATCACCCCTTTGGCTGGAGATCATTTTATAATGTCTACAGATAATGCAAACACTGGCGCACCTTTCCCAGGAACATCACCTTCCTGGAGGTGGCTGCATTCTCCTTGCCAGATGAGCGAATTCAAGTGTCTGCTGCAAAGCTGATTGCCTGCATGCAAATAATTCCCACCAATTTCTGCCCAATCTGCATTTGGAAATTATTATTTTATTATTAGCAAACACAAAGGTCAAAAAATTCGTTTAGATAAGTCTGCTTTTCTGGGTTAGTCAATCTTCAAGCCAGGAAACACCATCACTAGTCTAATGGTCTTTTATGATTTCCTGAGAGAGCCTCTTATCACAATTATAGTTTGTGAAAGACAGTGGACTTTCTACCCTCTGATATAAAAATGATAATGTATATTCAGTGCAAGCCTTGGCCTGTTTAAACTAGGTGGAAGCAGCACATCATCTGCCCATCTACTTTTTTCCTATTGTTTGAATTTTGGAAGCATGTATCACGCTTTTCTCAATGAATATAAGAAAGTTTCTGCACTTTGTCTGACCCTGCTGAACTCTGCAACACTGACTTCTCAACACCCCTGCTGAAAAAAAGCCACTAAATCTTACAAACTATCTCTTTGTTGTCTCTTGCTTTTTCCCAGCCCCTCCTTCCAATCTTACCCAGCCAGTTGAGCTGCACTTTTCACCTCCTCTGTTGACATGAAATGAAGTAATCACATTTATTTGAATATTCACTACAGATCTTGTCATCATCTCAGTTTATTAGCCAAGAAGATAGTGTTTCAAGAACAAGTCTTAAAACTTTACAACATGGATCCACTCACTCGCTAAAAGCAAAATAAGTGAATTAAAACCTCAATTCATAAAGCAAATAAATGTCATGTAGACACACCACTGAAATCAAGCCATGAAAGCTAATGAGCCTGCAAAACAGAAGGACAGAGCCTGGAAAAGGTCCTAAAGGCACCTCCAAAGAACCCCAGGTAGCTCAATTAGGATGCTGCCTAAGCCAATCCCTCTGCAGAGCTTGGTTCACTCATCCACCACAGGGAAATGGGGAAATCCACAGTCTCGAATGAGAACACTTCCAGCTACTGGCAAAAAAAGCTTGGGAAATACATGCTGCCTATGTATTTAAGTACACGTGGATTTAAAAAAAAAAAAAAAACAAAACCAAAGAAATTTCTACAGCTTTTGGGGTGCAGTGAGTGCTGTGCTGTGGTTTACAAATTTCCTGTTTCCACTGCCATGTTACTGATATTGGGATGTAAAAATCACTGTGCTTGCCTAAATATACAAAAAAGAGACAGATATAGAACTTTAATGCTTCCTTTGTTGTACAGGCAGAACGCACAATACATGCATTATACATAGCACAGTCTGAAATTGTGGACTTTAATTTCTACAAATAATTTACAATCTACGTAGGAAATGATGGATCCTGTCTTTGGGTGAAATACTGCTAACTCTGGCAGTCCCATCCAGTGGCACATCTGCACTGAATGAAGACTACCCCTGAGAGAAGAGGGGATTTAAAGCAAACAAGAGAAAACCAAATTTTAAGCACCTTTGGAAGAGCACAGGGTCGTGACCTTGATTTGTATCTGTTCTCTGAGGACAGAGGAGTCAGTCTTTAAGTCTGTCACTAAAGCACTTTCCTCAATTTTTAAATTTACTGGGGGATTGTTAAGATAAGGACGGGGAGCTTGATGAGATGCAGGGTCCATTGCCCTAATAAAAGAAGTGAGAGTGTCTTTCCAGCTTCTCTCTCTGTAATACTTACAGAAGAACTGAGCAGAATTTGAATCTACGAGATCATTTCTGGAGTTTCCAAGTGATTTGGGAGCAAAAACACCTCTTTTAAATGAAGACTGGTGGAATCAACCCTCCAAGATCCAGACACTATTGAAGATTAAGGATGATGTGCACCCTCCCAGAAAGAGGAAAAAAATGTTGAAAGCCTGTTGACAGATGACTTTGGAAAGAAGAGACTGTTTTCCTCCTAGAAAAATGGCATTGAAAACAGATTTTTGAAATTGTTTGGACTGCTGTATCTTGTTGAAGTCTACAGCCCACAATGAAACTCCAGTTCTGTCTTGTTATTCTAAAAATCTGTTCTAAAAACACAGGTCTGAAAATGCACACGATGGACCACATAAATTGTTTGTCTCTTATAAAAATTCAAAAGGTTTTCCAGTTTCATCTTTTGGGGTTTTAATCTTTTAAAAGCATGTTCAGATTATACTCATTTGATTTTAGTGAGATTGGGCTCTGAAATAAATGGGCTGTGCACACACACTAACACATGTGGAATTCCTTTTCAGTAATCCTCAAAGAGGCTTTTGATTTTACCTCTGATTCATAAAAAAAAAAAAATAAAAGCAGCACCAGTGAGCAAGTGAGATGTGTACAGGGATTTAGATGGCTCCGAGGTCACCACATACATTTACATAGGAAACACATGGCTATGGGAAAACTCCCCACTTGGCTGTAGGATGGGTTCCTTGAGGTGTTTTCACAGAACCTGACTCTCAAACAGATAAAAATCCCATGAATCAAAGGCCAGTTGGAGGGAAATGGAATCTGAATTAATAATGCAGCTCAGCAGCAGCTTGACAGCACAGAGGCAAATCCACAGCTCTGGGCACTGACCCCAGCAGAGTCAGCAGGGGCTGGGTGGCACCCGAGGGGAACCCCTCATCCACCTTCCAGCACTGTGGCCACCCTTGGGGAAGGGGAAAGAGGCAAAACGGGCTGTGGGGCAGCAACCACCAAATCACAGGGCAGGTCTGTGTCCTCTTCCAGGGGGAAAGCTTTAGTAGATGCATAAAGCAGGCAGGTATAGGAGGAGCTGGAGGAGGAATTTCTACTCCTGGACAAGTCTCAGTCTCACCTGGGGCCATGAGAGGGGCCCTGGAATGAGCACAGGGCTGGGGACACTCTCATCCCACAGCTCTGGGAAAGCAGGATGCATCCTGTGCCCCAGTGCTGAGCTCTGCCCTGCCCGTGCTGCCATTCACCCCTGAGAATAAGGGGAAAGCTCCAGCTATTGTCCAGGTCCTGAAAGTCTTTTATGAGAGAAGAATAAGCCTGAAATGCAACAGCTTTTTTGGTGAAGGAAGCTTCACGTGACTCATCCATCACAAGCTTTATTATTGCTTCAGACCCTACTGCAGGTTTACAACCAGATGTTTTAGGGACCTCGCATTTTCCACGTGAAATATTCCCTGCACCATGTTTAGAGCTGACAGGCAGGTGGTTGTAAAGTCAACCATAACAGTCAGGGCTGGCAAGTTTTGCCTCAACATGATAAAAATGTCCATTATTAGTATTTTGTGATTAATGATTATATATTATAAATGTACATTAATAAGAATAACATACTCTCAGTATTTTATTGCTGCTTTTATGATATGACAGGCAAATCTATGAGAGTGTATTTAATGCACTCACACACCCATATTGTGTGTGTAATTTACACAAACTGTAGAGATGGTTCAAAATGCATCTAAGAAGGACACAGTCAAGGTTGGTAGGAATTCAACATAACCCAAATTTTTCCTTGTGGTTGTACCTTCTACAGGAATATTTCTGCATTCTTCATAATCTCTAAATTTCTGCAATTTAGCACAACTGAAGAAGGTAAAGTTAGGGGGAAAAGTAGTGTTGGAAATGTAACCTTGTGGAAAACACTGCAAACTTTGAAAAGATTATTGCAGTCTAATGCGGGGGGGGGGGGGGGGGGAAGAG